>VZTL01068912.1:0-73387 GCA_013400535.1 Scopus umbretta | reverse complement strand
GGAACTGCCAGTCTGCCCTGTGTGAAACAATTAAAACACCACCAGAAAAGATCTGGCAAGTGTCTGCCTAGTGAGTCACTGAGCAGAGGGAACACGGTGCTCTGCATCATCCTCCCTGGTCTTGCCGGGTGCTCCACTACTTACCTGGAGGTACAGACACTTCAATTTTCAGAAGTGAAACTGCTGCTTTGTGATCCAGGCATAAAACTTGTCACTTATGCCAAAATGGAATTCCTGCCTGGTTTTGTTTTGTCTCCTTCGGTGTTTGTATTGGCTTGGCGTTTCCATATTTTGTATCCAGTGTCAGTATTTGTTTCTGGGAAGAAAGTTTTGCTTAAACTTTAATTCTGCAATTTGTTTGTTTAAACTTGTTGGCAACTTTAAAATACAGCAGTCTGCTCCATATGCTGGTATCAGTGCTGCTGTGATTGTGACAGACTTCCAAAGTAAAAAGCAGCAATCGGGCAGGGAATGTCTTTTATGAAATAGTTGGGAGTATTTTCAGTTATAATAATATTTGGGAATATTTTGTGGCCAGTTTTTAATAAATGTAGAATTACTTTGGCTAGTATTGAATCAAGATTGTACAGCACTGAACACAGGGAAAGCTTTTTTCCCCCAACATATAGTTATGGTGTATAACTATGACAACAGTATCAATATGATAGGCAAGAATTGAAAAGTATTGATCGAGCACAGCAAAAGCTGCGAGGACAGACAGATGTGTGTTGCAGGTGACCGAATGAATGGTTAGCTCATTAGAAAGAAATCACGTTGGTGTATGTTGTGATTTACATGAGCGATGGCGTCTAGACTGGTTGGTCAACCTGCGACTGGCGCTGATGCTGCAATAGCATGATATAGTCCTTGAAGGTCAAAATAGCGTAAGCCTGATGGAGGCACTGAAGAGAAGTGCAAAACCAGAAGGAAAGCAATGATTTTAAATACACTGGTAAAGCTGGACCGGGGGAAGGAAAGCTAAATCTGAATGAAGCAACAGTACACATACCAGAAAAGGAGATATTAGCATTACTGAAACACAGACTTAGTTACGAGCTTCGATACTAGGATGGATGGGAAAAGCACACCTTTGCTGCTTTTTCGGAAGGAATCCACAAGCACAGCCTGGACATAATGACCTGGAGAAAGGGTTAAGCAGAAAGCAGCCCCCGTGGCTGGGTCTGTGGGTCGGGTGGCCATGTCTCCAGTGATCAGGAAATGGGGCTAGAGTGTGCTTTGAGTCTGCCTTTTTTTGGCACCGTTTCTTTTAAAGTAATGCCTGAACAGCATCAAAAAATGGAAGCAATCCAAGACGTTCAAGGCATAGAACAAGACTGAAAAGGAGAGCTAATCTGAGTCATCCATGTCAAGTTGTTTATTTTATGTTTATGTTTGAGAATACTGAAAACACGGATACTCTTTTTCCAAGGGTTGAGGATGCTGCACTCCTGCTGATCACAATAAAATTATTTCAGTGGGAGTTTGGTCCCCCAGGAGGAATCTGAACAGAGTGCAGAGAGCAAAAAGCCTGGGGATGGAGCCCTGTATAACCCCTGTAAAAAGCTGGAGTGGGAAAGATGAGAAAAATGGGAGAAGACTAAACCACAAGAAACAAAGGAGTGGACAATTAAAAGGCGGAACATGGCTGCTTGTGCTGAAGGCAGCTGGCAGGCCAGGGAAGAAGGGAATGGGTTGCTGAATGTTGTCTGGAGAGGGTAATTATTTCTGGCTTTGAGTTATGGCTCTGATTCATATAATATTTAAGGAATGTATCTGTATTTTTCATGATGAGCAGCTTGAAAGCAAATGCTGGAAATTTGCCATCTGTGTAGAGACTTCTTTGCTGTAGATGTATGCGATGAAAGTGAGTGGGACTGAAGCAAAGTCCATTAACAAATTCCTTTATTGATGGGAGTGAGAGGTGAATGCTCTGGACCAGATGAAATACGCAGTTAAAAAAAGTGCTTAACTGTTGAATTCCTTTTCAAAAATTTAATAAGTAGCATACGCAGGTTTCTCAATACCAAAGTCAGCTTTCAAATTAAAAAAAGGTGTCAGAGGATGGCAGTGCACGGTATATTTCAAAAGTTAGGGTTAAGATGCAAGAAAGAGATCATACTTCATGTTGGCTTGGCCAACTATTATAATAAATTGGGATACTCTAGACAGTTGGCGCTGCTGTGGGTACTTCATTGTGCAGTTTCCCATTTGTCTGGGCTTATTCCATGATCTTGGGAACAATCACTGGTGCAGCTGATGTATCCATCTGTAGTCCTAGGTAGATATATTCAAGACAGAATATGTATTCTGAAGAGGTTTTAGAAAATGGTCTGTGTCCTTGTTATCTCTTCTCTTACTCAGTTCAGACTGAGAATTTCACATAGGAATCCCTGTAATGAAATCTCCCTGGTGTGAATGGAAAGCTTTTGTGCCCAAAACTTTTGGGTAGGCTGTTCAAATCTCTTGTGGACTCGGAAGCATGAATGGTGATGAATTTATTGCTTCCTTTGGTATGCTGCTCTTGTTAATCTAGCCCAGCTTGCTTCTGCAAAATAGAAGCAAGAAAGCAAGAATTTGTAAAACAAACTGAAATGTTCACTTACGCTGTCATTTGGGAAGAATACCCTTCTAACTAGTTACTTGAACAAATTGAGAGGAGAAAGGGAGAGTTGGGGTGGTTGTATTCAGACTGCGTTATATTGCGATGAAGACACATATAGTCACGTACCGTGGCATCTTCATGCAAGAGAACAAGGAGCAAAATGGGCTTCCCACTGAACAGGGCTGCTGGCTTCTTTGGCAGGCAGAGGCAGGCCCAGCATCTGAGTTAGGCCGCTGTACCAGCGGGTCTAAAACCAGGCTTTGTTGTACATGGAGCCAGGGTCTGTCAGCCTTGAGGTGCAGGCAATCTGATAACACCACTCCGGAGGTCTGCGATGGTGTAGTCACTACTCTGGTCATGACCCTCAATGTCTACAGATAATTTTGATCTGGCTGTTACAAATTGGGAACCACATTAGACTTTATTTCATCTGACATGTAGGCAATGATTTAATTCTACTTTCCTGTATTAATAACTATATGCAGGAGGCAGTTTTTAGCCCTACTTCACTGCTTCAAAATAAAAACCTACATGCTTTGAATTGCCTGGTGTGTACAACCTGGGGAACAGGTTATGGGATTGTGCTGCTTCCTACATGGTGACACTCACGCATCTTGAATATTACCATAGAAAATGGTCCCTGGAGTCTATTGAGGATGGTTGAATATGCAGTAAGTTTGCAGTTTGTTGAAAATGTCTGGCAGCAATGTCTCATATTTAAGTGTGTATGTGTTTGTAATCGGTTTCTGTGGCTGGCTCTTCAGGATATCGTTTTCTTCTGCTAATCTGAAATGCAATCTCCGAAACATAAAAACCCCCAAACAAGCAGATGTATTTTCTGTGGAGTAGGATTGTCGCTTAGTTAGATTTTGTATATTAAACCAGTTTTGTTTCCATTTTTAAGTTTAGGGTTTGTGTAGATGTGTATCACGGAAAGTCCATAGCTGAATGTATGCATGCAGTTTCTTACAACAGCAGGGATAAAGCAAAGCTGTCATGGTATTTGCAGGGCAGATTCTGATTGTGCTGAAAATCCCCCTAGATCATTTATCTTTGAAGATGCCATATATGAAATTTGAAGGTATTGCAAGCTACCCAGGAGAGCATAGGATAGAGGATAATAAAACCTTTCACTGGAGGCTGCTGACTTTTAATCTCTGTGTGTGGGAGGAGATAACTCATTTGAAGACTCCATCCAAATGTTGAGTGTCAGCAGGAAGGGGGGGGGGACATTCGAGGGGCCACTGAAGGTAAGCTGCCACCCCCAGTCTGAGGTTACCATCCCAGGTTATGATGGAGGAAGCCTTGGTGGGAGGGAACTTTGCTGTTGCTCCGTGGCATCTGAAGAGAGGGCTTTCCTTTGCAAAGTTGCTTGTCTGGGTCCCATCTCATGTTTTTTTAAATTCTGTGTTTAAAATCATCTTCATATGAGAAAATGTCTCTTGTTGCTTAATAGCTTCAGGCTTGCTTTTGGATGTTAACTTTGCATTTACACACCTGATTTTAATGTGATGCATCAGATTGAAGAAACAGTTAGCACATTATTGGCAGGACAGCTTCTTTGCACATCAAGTGGTTGAGGGTGGCAGATACCATAGCTGGCAACTGTGTAATAAGAACAGAGTCTTGCCATGCTGGTGGAGCTCTCTGGCGTCTGCAGAGGTCTGGATCCAAACTGTGTGGCTTGGATCTGTCTCCAGTGGGAAAGGCTAGCTTGCTCCCAGTCTTTGCTCTGACTTCCAGTGCTACTGCAGCAAAGCTGGGGGTCCTGCACAGAATTGGGGGTTGGGTTTTGTGTGTACTTGTTAGCTTCATTGCACAGCCAGATATCTGAAAGGAAGAGGCAATTAGAGAAAATAAATAGGGTGGGTAGGGATTGGGGGAAACCTTTGGTTTCCCTGTGGCACTAGAATTGACATTTTTCAGATTGTTTAGGCCTTGTCAGAAAATGTTTTGTTCAGCCTTTGTTTTCTATTGAATCCCATGTGCTTGGTTAGCTTCTTTTCAAATTAAAAAAAAAAAAAAGCTCCATACATGGATTGAAAGCTTTATCTGTTTATCTCCTCATTAAAAAGACCGTCTATGAAATGTGCTGACAGGGCCTTTACTCTTTTGCTTTCTATTCTCATCACATTTTCTACTGAAAGCCTCCCCTCTGCTATTTCTGTTCCATAGTAAATGGGGCTTTCTGGTGGTAGAGGCTCTGGACACTGTTCCTGGCTCCTCATGGGCTGTGTCTCTCGCCTTGGGTGGGAAACATCAACTGTGCCGTTCGAACGGCAAGGAGGCCGGCTTGGGCGTATGGGCTCAATACCCTGAAAGGCAGTTTTCCCAACCTGGAGGTCCCCGTATCAAACGCGGTAGGAAGCACACCACAGGTCGTCTTCCAGTTAGATCCTTAAGCAAGAGGCAACATTTTGAGAACCGCGTGCAAAGCGACCTGCCTCAGCTGGTGAGAGCGCGCTGAGAAGCTGAGCTTCTTGGAAAACTTGGTCTCAGGACTTCTGGAGCCACTTTAACCAATTGCTGGGCAATTTGCTTGGGGGGAGTAGGGGGAGGCGGAAAATAAACAAACAGAAATGCAAAATTGGTGTAGGAGCTGCATCAAAGTGCTCACGTGCCAAGTCCCACAACAGACATAGTCGCCTGTGGGGTAAGAGCGTGGTCATGGATGGGCAGAATAAACACTTTGTTCTGGTTTTTGCTCAGCTTTCGCCTGCTTGTCTGTTGTACAAAAACAAAAATCCCATGCAGCAATGTGAACTTTGTGATGTTTGATATGTGGAGCAGACAGCTGCAGGCTCAGTTAATTCCCCCCTCCCGATTTTTTTCATGGTATTTTTTTTTTTTCCAGAGGCTGTAGTGACTTCTACACCCTCACGGGTGAGTGGCATTTATGGCTTGTTGACTTTGATCGAAATGAAGCGCAGTGTCCTGCTCACGAAGAGAGTGGGTTTGCGTGTGGAAGGCTTCACTGGGTGTCTTTTCGGGTGGGTGGACAGAGCTGCTGGGTGATCCCTGGGGGTGCTTCCCCGTAGCTTCACTGGCATTCGTCTAGCCCAAAACAAATGAAATTTTGGGTGCTCGGTGCAGGAGGCTGAGCCTGCCTGGAGTAAAAGCAAGCCCTGAGAGGTGAGCTTAAGCAGCGGGCTATGGCAGCAGAGGGGAAAGCAAAAGCACAGCAGCCTGACGTGCGGGCGCCCATGCACCCTCTTTGGAGCCTTGTGTACTGTAAACACACCCGAGGAAAAGTCATCCGCCGGCGCTCTTTCCCTCCACCCACCCACGCCACCTGCCCGTGCCTCCTCTTCAGGCAGCGGGAGCAGCAGCTCATTAGTGCTCTCTGCCAGTGTGCAGACCTGTAATTTAAACACGTTCGTCTAGGACAGCCCGACGTGCCTGGTGGTGCCTGACACCCGGATGGCGATACCTGCGCGTGGGAGGGCGGCGCGGATGAGGAGCGGAGCCAAGTGCGGAGCGGGGTGGGGGGCTTGCTGCGGAGCCCTTACCGGGTTGCTAACAAACATGGGGAAGGGGCGAAGCGTGGGACAGTATTGTGGGCATCTGCTGGGAGAAAAGGGGAGCCCACCCGTTTCTGTTTGGCTGGCGGCTTTAGAAACTGCCCTTCTCGAACATGCTTCATCCATGCGTGTCATTCTGTATGTTGTTTTAGTAGTCAAGAGGGTTGTGTTGGTGCTGGTTTTTGGTTTTGTTTGGTTTTTAATAAGAAAAAGTGATTAAAGAACAAGCTGTGCTAAGCCGATTTGACTAATGGCTTCATTTTTTTAGCTAATAGATTAGATTTTGTCAAAAGCACCGTCTCCCCTTCCCCAGCGTGATGTTGGATGCATGCCTGCTTTATGGTACCCTTTTTTCAAGCTTCTGGCATCTTACATAGGTGACTGTGGGATATTCTAATGAAGCCGGAGTTATTAAAAAAAAAAAAAAATCTATTACATTTCAGGGATGTTTGGGCTTCACGCTTCAATAGTGCTAATTAGATATGTGACCCATTTTCATTCTGCTTTAGCTCCTGGGGATGGTAGAGCCTCATTATAAATACAAGGATAGAGAATGCCCATGTTCCTTACTCCAAATAGCTTCTTCAAAACATGCCCAAAGGGCTTTAGGGTGTTTTGTGTGGACACTGATTATGTTTTCTTTAAGTGGGGAAGTAGGACGGGGGGAGATTTCTCTCCCCAGAAATAAATAATTGAACATTTTTTTTTCTTTAATTTGGAAAACCTAGTGGCAAATCAAGGTCCTCTTGAATTTTAAGTTTGCCTTGTTTTTATTGACAGGGGAATAAACTTGAATGCTTTTTAAGCTTACAAATGCTTTTACAGTAGCTTCCCATTAACTGATATTTTTAGCTAATAGAGTCTGTGCACCCCGTGTTTTCATGAAATGTGCTGAGTGTCTGGCCGGATGCTGACAAAAGGTAGCAGCTGTGAGAGGTACTTGTTGAGAAACAGCCTGCCAAAATGCATGTTGTGATGCAAAACTGAGGCTGGAAGGAGCAGACTGCTCTTGGAAAGCTCTTGAGTTTTGTGCTTTTTTAGCAGAACTCAGTTGTTTCCAGAAGACTTGTAGAAAGCACCCCCCACCCCCCTCTCCACCCCCCCGATGACAGAAAATGCTGAACTCACTTTAGGAAGAATCGTGGGTGAGACCTGGGGATAAGTGTATTAAAAATAATATAAATATAAATGAATATAAGGTAATGGAACGTTGCCAGGCAACTGTCAAAGGAGCTCGGGCTCCTGCATCTCTGGGCTTTGCTGAAATGACCTCTTACATTTTGAGCATCTTGACTGCCCGTGTATGAAATGATTGTTCTGAACTTTGCTGATACCCCTCGCAGGCAGCAATTTAGCTTGGGAGTGCTGCTGTATTTAGTGTTACAGTACTGCTGTCCCTCTGGGCATCCTGTGCTAGCTTAAAAAAAAAATAAAAAATTCAAGGAATAAGGGTAAAGACCAGCTGGAGTCAGCTCTCAGTGCAGTGGTCACTTATGATTGAATAACTAAATTTTTGTGATTTAGTTGTGTTGGTGGGGTTAATCTGAAAGCAGGCAGAGGGAGGAACTCTCCTGTCGCATCGCTTTTAATGACTACACTAAATGAGAAAGCAAGCTGGGTTTTACCTTTGAATTTACTGATCTGAGGACTCGTTCATAAACCCATGCCTCAGAGCCTTGCTTTAAAATGTGTCCCCTAAACAGGCAAGCTGTGGCAGGGGATTTTGAGGCAGGTTAGTGTAACTTTAGGATGGTTTTCTGGGCTTTTTGCCAGGATGCTCTGACCGGTCCTTTGGTGCAGAGGAACTCAGGGCTGTGCTCTTTGCAGCTCCTTCCTTTGCATGATAGTTTGACGTGTGTGCAGCAGATGATGAAGTTAACCTTTTATGTTTGCAGAGGGGGAGGGAAATAACCTTTTCAAAAGCTGTGTTTATCAGGATAAACGTAACTTTTTACATTGTAAACATGGGCAACATGACTGGATTTTAGGTGACTGCTTTATTGCTTGTATCACATTCCCATTTGGAGTAGGTTAGGTGCTGTCATCCATCTCCACCATGAGAAAGCTGCTGTTTAAAAAAGGCCAGTTTACAACAGGATGAGAAGGACTCCCTGTAGCAATGATTTCAGCTGGAATCCTACAGTTATTTAAGCCTCTGTTTAGCTGAATGCACTGTAAATATGCAGGGCTACACAGAGCGAGTAAAGGTTAACGCGTTTATGAGCCTTTGAAGATCAGAAACAAACTTGATTTCATTTTGAAATTTGCGTTCAGTTGTGTGATGCCTCACTGCTAAGCATTGCTCAGATGATGTTGGTGGCATGTCGCATGGCTGTTTGCTCTGGTCATGAGATATTTTACATTTTTTTTAAATCAAAAAATCCATTTCCATGTTTTTCCTTGTCTTCACCACTTTGTTTTTCTTAATCTCGCTATTTTCGTTTTTTTCTTCTGCATATCTTATTCTCAGAAATTTGAGCTATTTTGGCTCACTGCAGAGTTTGCAAAGAAAAAAAAAAGTTATTGAAAATAACTTTTGAAGATTTTCCCTGCATAGAAACACTGAAGTGAGCTACTGCCAGGGCAGAGTCTTCAGCCTCAGCTGATGGTGTCTTGGTAGTTAATGTTGCACTGTGCAAATGTACTGTGCTCTGCAGCTGTTGATAAACCAGCTTTTCCTTGCAAAAAAAAAAGTGGGGAAAATTGCCTTTTGAGTGATGATTTGGCTGAATTTTTTGAGTGCATGTACCCAAAGGCAGCTTACTGCCCGGGAAAGCATCTGAGTTAGTGGTGCTGTGGTGGAGGGTGTCTTGGTTGCTCAGAGAGGAATGCGGCTCCGTGTCGGGCCCTACGTGCCGCACCGATTTTTTTTGCATTCCACCCGAGATAGCGCCTGGGACTTTCTCTTGAGAAGAAAACCAGAAAACACCTGCTACTGCCAGCAGCTGGTGCCTCAACAGCAAATGGACAGACGGATGGATGGACGAGGGCTCCTGCATTCCTGCCTACAGAACGCGTAGGCTTGTAAAGTCCTGCTCGGGAATAAATAAAGTTTGTCTTGAAGAAAAATGAGTGATGTTTTGTGGCGTGACTAAATGGATTAGACATGCCATGGATGTGTTATCTAGGAATTTTTAAGGAAGCTGATGGCCACATCCTGGAGGGTTTTTCTTTCCTTTAAATTAGCTCACCAACTAAATATGTTGAAATAGTGCATGTATAATTGACTGAAGCTTTCTTCTTTGGTGGGGCTGAGGCATAAGGGGATAAGGAAAGGGTTCTTAGGAAATTGTAGGTATGTGTGCGGGATTTTGCTCTAAATAAGATCACAAAGTCCAGATATGTTCTCAGGCATAAAACAAGTACAAAAAAAAGGAGTTAATTTATATGTTTAGTCTTGCAAAATAATATTGCAGGCTGGCTGAAACAAACTATTTTCAAATCTCCTGGGTTAGATCAGACAGAGTAAACATCTCTAAATAGCACCTTCTCCTATGAGTACTGCATTCGGCAACCAGGCGTGCAGGGAATGGGTGCAGCGTTTAAAGCATCTTAACTAGATTTTGTTGTTCCACTGGTTGAAAAAGAGCCACATAAACACCTGAAGTAGCTATTGGTGCATATTAACAAATGGTTGTTTTTGAAGAGTTGGTGCTGTTACAGAAGAACCATTCAAACACGTTGATCTGTACAAGATGCTTTGTTTCACTGTCTGGCTGGATGGCTGGGTGCGTTCTCTGGCGTGGGGATCATGATGTGCCAGTAATTGCAGTTAAATGAACATGGCTGGCTCTCAGGCAAATGAAACCTAATTTGTCACAGCTGTCAGAATGATCATGTCATGTTTGTTGCCATCAGGAGCAGTTTTAGGCTGCAAATCCTGTTAAGGTCCCGGCTTTTTCTTGTTAAATATTGCACAGCATGTTTGCTGACCCTAGTATTTAACTTGGTGGTTTTTTAAGGCAAACACACCAATTCTGTCTCTTACATAGCTGGGGTTGAACTTCTGTGAACCTTAGTCATGTGGGCTAGAGCTTGTTAATTTGGTGGACTTCAAGGACTTGAGCATAGCAGTAATTTGAGGGCTTGCATAGAACAGTAGAGAGATTTGCTCGCAGATTCATATGGCCAGGATTTTGGAAGTCATTGCTTCAAATTAGCTTTTAAAGAGCAGCCCTCCCAGGCTGGACTGAACATGTAGTTACACTTTACATCAGCAGCAGCAGACAAAAGCAGCACAGCAGCTTCGAATTTTGCATTTGTGCCAGCAGGAAATACAGTAGAATAGATGCAAGACTCCATTCATAATACCTCAGAAAAACACAGTAAGGTGTAGGCCTCTTGAAATCCCCTGTAGTCATAATTTCAGTATTTATTTGCTTTTGTTTGTAGATTAACAGATTGGGTCTAAATTGGATAGAGCAAGTCCTGTTCTGTAAAACAAACAAATGCTAATTTTTGGATGTCAAGCCTGAGGGAGCAGAGAGCTCTCCTGCGCTATTCTTCATCTGAAAAACAAAAAAAAGGAAGCAAGGTTTAAAAAAAACATTTGGATCCCTGAAATACCTGTAAGGCTGATTACTCCTTCCTCTGTGCTGATGGCTGCTGTGGAGCACCAGAGAAAGAGGTGAAGTGTCTGTGTCCACTGTGTTACAGTGCAAGGCTGGAAAATGTCAGCGGTGTTTATGGAGCTACCCAAAGGGGGGAGAGCTCCGAGCTTTCAGCAGAGAGGTCGTGCGAGCGCATTGCTCGTGATGCAACACTGGCTGCCCGCCTTTCCCGGTCCCGCTGCGCCTTGGGGAAATGGCAGCGTGCCTCGTCGGGCTGCAGCTGCCCCTCTCCACGCCACCTGCCCCAGAGTCTTGGGGATGATGTTGGGGACACAGCTATCTGCGTCCACCATCAGCTTATCCCTGCGGTGGCTGCCCTGGCACTTCCAATCTCCCCAGCAATTCCAGGGTTTGGGAGGGAGAGCAGGGCTGGCTGTGTGAGGAGCAGTGCTGCTTGCAAGGGAGGGTGTAGGAAAGCAGCTGCTGACCCTGAAACCTCCTTCAGCTCTTGACATGGGTCTGTCTTCTTCCAGCCTTTCTGCCTGACCTCCCCTCCCTTACGGCCTTCGCTGTGCAGAAGTGCGACAGCCACACAGGACTTGGCCTTCGTTGCTGGGGGGCCCGTGCTTTGTATATATAATACACTTGGAAATATGGGGATAGGATGTACTAGAAGAAGAATAAATGAGGGCAGATGGAGCAGAGCTGGGAAAAATTGATCCCACAGAACTGCTTTGTTGTTGAATTTTTGGGCATATCTAGCTGCCAGAATGTTGGCAGAAAGTGAACAGCCTCTTCTGCAAGGGGTTGTTTCCATATATTTTGTCTCCAGATCCTCTTGCGTGATACGGATTGGCATGCAAGGATCCCTTCCATGAAAAGAAACTGCAACCTCTGATGCTCAATGCTTTTACAAAGAAGTTTCAATGTTCTGTGATAGCTACATGACAGTTTGATAGTCAATAAAAACAAAAAGTTACACATCTGCTTTTGTAGATTGTGGGGACATGACATTGCAGATAAACTTCATGAGCTTTAGCTTAATGATTTATTGAAGCACATTTCTTCATTTTATTGTAGCTTTCAGTCTCTTACTATGCAGCTGTCTGGTTTCCCCAGAGAACAGAAGACTAGCTCAGAGATATAAATCTCTGTTAATGATTTTAAATAGCTATCTATCTGTATATAATACAAAACTTTTTTTTTTTTTTTTGCCCCGGGCACTCAATCATGGGATTAGGAGAGGATAATCAATAATCCTGAATGCACAGCAGAGCCGCTTTCAGTTGTGAGCCCTGGTGCTTTCAGGCCACATAGGGCTGTTGTGGAGCCCCCTCACTACCTTCCAGCCTCTTGCTCTCCAGCCTGTTTGCCTGTTCAGCATCTGGACATTTCCAGCTGAAATGGTCCCTCCAAGACCTGCAGCCCGCCCTGCATGCTGGAGGAGATGACTGTTTTTGCCTGACCACTCACGTGAGCTGCTCGCCTTATTTCTCTTCTACAATAAGAGAAATAAAGATAAAGCTGCGCTGTAGCTGGTTGGGAGCACTGTGGTATTCTGTTCAGTTTTGTTTATCCTTGGTAAATGGAGGTTGAATGAGGTTTGTACGAATAGGAGGACCTGTTATGAAATAGGAGACACTGTAGGCAAATGTACTAAGGAACGTGCAGTGAATGTGAACAGATCCCTGGGCATTATCCAGGATGTTCCTCACCTCCCGTGGTTCGTGTCTGAACCAGCCCTGGAGGAACCCTTGTCATCGCATTAAAAATATGTAGACCTCAGAACTAATATATCCATCTTCCCTCCCCACCCCGATGATCCCAGATGAGTTCCAACGACTGGATTACAGGACCAGCAAATACAAGATGTATTTGCATGGGAAGGACAGTTATGTCTTCACTCTCTTTTATTTTCTTTACACACATTAGCACCTGGTCTGTCTAGCCATTGATTTATCAGGAAGATAGGGATTTAGGAGATAAAGTGTGGCTGCAGGGTCCTTAGCTGTTAGTTTAATTGGGAACACACTGGTAGTGACTGAATACTGCTCCAACTTTGAAGCTCTTCAAAGACTTGTGCAAATAAATTTGATTACCAGCCTCTTCCCACTGGAGAAATGCTCTCAGCAGAGAAGCAAGCACCAAAGTTAGCATTTAATGGAAGTGTCTGCTTGTGAACTGAAGGCATGGATATCCCTTTAGATCAAATGATGTAGTGGTGTTGCTTCCAACAAGAGCAAGACAGAGGCTTGTGGAGCACAGCAAACAAGTTTGAGCTACTGCCTGTATTTAGTCTTGAAAGCCAGGTTGTACAAAAGGACATGTGGTAGTATTATGTGACTTTCTAGGTCATTGTCACCAGTACTGTTTCTAAGGGGCAGCCTCTGAATATGCCAGGCACCAGGGGGCTCGTATGTGCTCTGCGGTGTAAGTTATTAGAATCTATTGCTAAGTCTTCTGTAGCCTCAAGAGAAGAGACAACAAACCTGCCATGCAGAGGAGTCTGGTTGTGATGGCAGATTGCATAGTCATTTTGTGTGGAAAATGTGAATTAAAAACAGACCTACCATCGGTGGCTTTCTGTTCAGCAGGCGCTCTTCCCCTCTCCCTTCATCCTGTTGCTCCTTGTAGTTTCCTTTGGCCACTTGCCACTGGTAGTAACAGTCCTGCCCTTCATGGCGTCATCTCTGTGGGGTCCTTTGCTGGCCCTTTTGTTACACCTGCAAACTGGACTCACTGGAAGACCCCATCTTCCCCTCCAACGCACCTTGTCCAGCAGCATGTGCAGGCTGGCTCTAACAGCAATGCCATCACCAATTCCTGTAATGCTTGCCTTGATTTTTGAGGGTTCAGACCACAAATTCCTAATAAAAAAGGAGTTGCTGGAGATAAGATTGTCTTCTGTTAGCATTCCTGTGATCACTGCCTCACTGGTGTGCCTAATGTGTATCCTGAACTTACTGCACACAGTGGGGCAGTCCCAGCCTGGCAAGTTGCTTGTGAACCCCGTGTGCTCACCAACTTGGAGACGCTGCAGGACTGCTCCATCTTTTTCCACCAAAGTAGCCAATTTTTGGATTAACACAAACCAACTAGGAAGGCCTAAAAGTAAAACACTACAGATGAAACACTGCATGGTATGTTTCTGTGCCAAGTGAACTTTTGTCATTGACTTAAAGGCGCGTGTGGATAGCAAATAGGGCATCATTATGATTCACAGTGCTGTTGCAGCATGAGACCTAATAAATCTTCTTATGTGTGCCTTGTACTTAGTTCACGTCCTTATTCTGGCCACTGGGATTTATTCTTAGCCCTGCATTTTTTCAGGAATGCTGTGCCTTGGTTAAATGAGAGCAGTAGACAGACTGTCTCCTGGGTCAGATTTGCAGTAGGTTGTCTCAACCAGATGCAGATGGGTATGGGAAATGCCCTGGAAAGTGGGAGAGAGGGCAGAGGCAGGTTGGAAGTTGGAAAGGGCTGGGTCTGCCCTCCTCCTTTTACCTGTGTTGTTATTTATCTTCTTGAACAGCTTTTTACTTCCTGAATTGATGCACATTTGCCATTTTCAGGAAGTCAATAAATACTCCTGTCAAGAAAAGAAGACCTGTCCACCTCTTAGTTGAACTGTCAGTGACTCTGTATTTAGCTTTCCTGGAGATCTGGATGTGTTGTTCTACATAGGAGGGTATAAGGAATATGAATTGTCTATTTACATAAAGCTAATGAATCTTTTTGCTAGTTTCTGTGCTCTTGAGTGTGCAATTACTGTGTGTACTCTGGGACTTGCGTTCTCAAATTTAATTGCAGGAGAGGAGTATGTGTTGGTATTGACACTATTGGTACTGCTTTCTGTCTGTAGCCGGAATGCCAATAATAGATTCTTACTGACTAAAAAAAAGAAGATGCTTAGTTCCTGGGCGTGAATAGAAGCACAAGTAAACCAGCCCTACAGACGCTGATTTGACAAATTCTCTAGTCTCTCTGCACATGAGAGGTAATGCATGAGTTTTGGTGCCATGCCTCTGTTTTGGATCTGGAGAACCCAGAAAGAGCTGCACTGCATCATGGTTCCTGGCCTTCCTCTGACCCAAGTTGCATTTATAAGCAAGTCTACCTATATCTGTATCTCATATTTATATCTTTTTGTCTTTGTCTAATGATTTCTCTATTTTGTTTCAATGCTGATACAGTCCATCCGAGATGGAAACGGTGATGCTGAACTCTGCAGAAATGGTGGCTGGAGTTACCCACGTTGGCATTTTCTGGAAGTGGCTTTAGAGGGTAGCAGGGTTGAATCCAGCTGGTACAACAGGAGCTCTCCCATCTGCTCTGTACTAGGGTGCAGGTGCACAGTAACAAGCCTGACTGAGCTGGTAGCGGGTTAATTAAGTTAAGGCACTTGCTGACTCATTAGAAGAAAAACAGTAGTGGGGAAATACCCTGCCTGCCAACAGACTGTACTGTTACAGCCACTGTGGCAATTCAGCAGTGCTGCCTGTCAGGGGTGCCCACTGCCTGCCTTTTTTTTAACAGAAAATAAGAAAAGCCCTGAAATGGGTAGGAAGAAGAGTTGCAAAGTTGATTAAGGCTACTCAGGCTGGTCTGTGAGGACTGTGTGGGGTTTTCAGAGTGCAGATCCCCCTCGTTTCATCCTTCCCTACTTTTTGCCCCATGAGCTGCCAGAAGTTCGGACAAGCCCCCTGGACCTTGACCTTATGTTGACACAGACTAAATTACTTTTCTCCATTGCTCCTCCATCGTCTCCTGTGCTAATTAACTGCTCTGCAAACCTACCCTCTGGTCTGATTTCTAAATCTATCCAGGAGGCTGAGCAGCTCTGAGGATCTGCTGTAAACATGACTTATCCGGCAGGCAGTAAAGCTGCTCTCGAGCTCTCCGAGGAGAATTAAGCCTTTGTGAAAGAGACTGTCTGTTGGGCTGTCTGTGTTGCAGATTAAAACATGTTTCGATGTCTATTCTATCAAATCAGGAAGAAAAAATATATAATGTTCTCGTTACCAGGTCCCCAGCTGCATGTTAATAGAGGACTAATTGACCAAATATCAGTCACTTGCGCTTCTTGAAGAAAAGGACCATCTCCCATGTGCTGAGCGTACAAGAGCACAACCTGTGTCTTTTCTCAGGCTGACAGTGGTTTTTACGTCTTGCCCACCAGAGGCAGGAGCTGCTGAGTTACAGCATACTGAGTCCAGACTGCCGTGCCAGGGACATACCTGCTCCCACGCTCCTGGGATGTGGGGTGCGGTGCGGAGATTGCATTGCTTTTAGAAAGGAAAGGTTTATGGCCTCTCTGAGCCCAGCTGTTAAACTGTTTATTCTGACTTTTCCCCCTGTAAATCTCCACTTGTGACGCCTGTGGCATACTTCATTTCGGCAGAAAGCTCCAGAAGTCAGCAGTTCAAGTTTTGAAGGCATTAATGCCACCTCAGGCTTGGCTGGTGTGTGTTGGGGAGATGAAATCTTGTAGGTAGAAATGCTTCCCAGCTCTGCACAGATCACAGGTGTTTGGGCATTTCAGTTGCTTGTGGTGACTCACCAGGTTTTTCTTGTAGGAGTGCTGAGAGGTTGAAGCATTGAAAGTGATTTTAGAAGAGTTGGAAACACAGAGAGGTTGTGGTGCCTGCGTGCTGTGCCTTTACTGTTACTGTGCGAACCAAAGTACAAGATTATAATGGCAGATAAGAGTCTCAGTTTAAGGCCTTCTTAGAAAGAAATATGAGTTTTTGGACTTAAGTGGAAGCCAAGTAGATTACATCTTTTTTGCTTTCTAGTCACAAGGTTGATACATGACTTTACTCTTTACCTGCTTTTATTTTTTGCCAGCTTATCTTCTTGCTGTGTAAGATGAATTTCTTTTGTCTTAATTCACTTTCTATTATGAGGCCACAGTTTTAGTTTTTTGCCCTGTAAAACTAAACATCTCCCATTCATATGCGTACAGATGACTTGGATGTAAACCTTCCCCCTGTACCTGGTCCTGGAGCCCTTTTGCAATACAATGTTGCAAAGCTCTCACTAGGGCTTCCCCGAGTCATGATGATATTAGACCCATTAAGCAGTAACCCTGCTTTAACACTTCCATGAATGGCAGTGCAACACCTAATGAAAATGCAGTTTTTACTGGAATGAATGCGTTTATGTTAATGAAGCTATGTGCATACGTGCTGGAGCTTAACAGTACAAATATTTTCCTTGCAACCCCCTGATGGATGTGTTGATAAGACTCTTGGTGAGTCTAATCCTGGATTAAAAACACATATCATACTGAATGTGGCCTTATAAATACAACCAGGGTAGGTATGAGATAAAAGTAACCCTTTCCATAGTGCAGGACACTTGTTTTAAGAAGTGGGAGAATATTTGATTGATTGAACTACCTGCTGTAGAACAAAAATGTTTCATTGCTCTCTGTGAAAGCTTGTCATTTGTTCCTTGTTAATTGTTGCAACTCCACAATCCTAATGGATGGACCCACGGCAGTGGAGTTTGAACCCAGGATCTCTGGATCAAAACCCATGAGCAGATGTTGTCTGAGCTAAAGCACTTATCTATTAGCTTGCAGCCAGTAACAGATTCCTAAGCTTTATGAAATGGTCAGTAAAGGGTGACCAAAGGTAATTTTTAAGCTAAAGCTTACAAAAGTAAATTTTTAAACTTAACCTGTGTGCCCCATGGTACACGCTTAAAGCGGGAGGTATTGTATGTAGCTTGATACTCAATAAGCATATTTGGTCATGGGTTGATGGAATGAACATTTACCTTTCCTGCTAATTTACCTCTGTGTTCTGGTAACCGTCTGGACTGGCAGCAGAAATCAGGGGCTCGTCCTGTGAGCACGAGTGCAACTCGAGTACATCGTGCCTGCGCCTGGGGTTGGAGAACTCAAGTGCTGAAGGAAAGTGAAACAGTTTTAGAGGTCCAGAGGTCAGCAGGGTACATGCATGCTTTGGGAGCTTGCTGTTGCCATTGCTGACTCAGCTATGGGGAGGAGGGAAATATGTTCTTCCTTTTCAGAATTGCTTATCAAGCTGTTGGGGAAAAAGAAATTACTCTGGAGGAGGGGGAAGAGCCTTGGCTGTCAAGAACGGAGTTCAAGCTTGCAGATACTTTCCTGTATAACTCCTAAAATCCAGGTGTGGTTGAATGATGATGAAGTTGTGCGTTACATGTTACATGGGAAACTTTATTCAGCTGCTCCAGCAATTTCCTGATACTGTAACACCAGCTGAGAAATAGATCAGGCAGAAGGTGAAGGTGGGTGGGTGTTCACACACCACCACATTGAAGCCATTTCTGGAGACGTGAGACAGCCCCTTAAGAGTATATTTGCAGCAGCTACATCAGAAAATGAAGAAGAGTGGGTCCAGTTTAGCTGGAGGATAGCCTGAGCAAGTGAAATACGTGTATCTTGAGATCAGCAGGTAGGAGAGGTCAGGGTCTTGGTTGTAGCTCACTGAAAGTGTGCAGCTTGTATCCAGGCACAAGCTCCAGACCTTCTCCCAGAGCTCTTGTTCACAGTGCCTCCTCCGGAAACATCAGCCCCATTTCTTGGAGCATCTGGGATTTTCTACAAGACCGCTCCTTCAATCCAGCAGTGACCTGGACTGACCCTGCTTAGCTTGCGAGGCAAAACAGAACTGTAGCGAGGGGACTGTGGCTCTAGTAAGCAGACCCTGAACAAAATTGAAGGCTGTTAAAGTGTCCAGCTGAATTATTGCACTACAGGGGCATAGTGACTCATAGTGAAGCTAATCACCTGCTGCTTTATCTTGACTGCAAAGAATAGATTGCTAGTTAAACATTTAAAGGTCATAGTCATAGAAATTGTAATAGTGTTGCCTTCCCCCGGCCCCCCCCTGGGTGTTATGGCTGAAGTTACTAGGGGAAATCAAGAAGATGCTCTTTGGAGATCTGTATTCTGATTCTCCTAAAATTTGAATAACAGGTATCTGGGGGGTTCATTCTTGTTCATCACAGGGAATTCCAGGAGTAACACTGGAGTTCAGGTCCGTGTTCCCACAGCCAGATGTGTTCAGTATTTTCAATTTGATACTGCTTTATTGTTCACTGGGTCAAGAGCATCTTACAGGAAACAGTTTTCCTGGTTCGGCCTAAAGAGACTGTAGACCTCTGGTTTTACTGTGTTGGCTGAGAAAAGAACAGACTGTTTCTTTCTGCAGTTAACTTGTCCGTGCGGGTAAGCAAGGGAACTGTGTCACTTGGACATGACTTACCATTCCTGTCCCTGCAGTCACTGAAGCAATAGTCAGGAAGGTTTTACAGACAGAGGACTTGGCTCTTTGCCTGGCAGATCCTCCCATGCTCTCTGTTGTAAAAGAGCATTCCAGGTTGACAAAGGTGATACGCTTTTCTTATCAAATCGCTGGACTTGGTTTAAATAGTTCTTCTTGATGATTCACTCTGCGTAGATCGCATCCAGTTCACTGCCGTGAGTCACCAGGACAGGTAGTGCCTGTCTTGGTGGCTCTCCTGGGGGAGCGTTTGGATGGTGATGAAGGAAAACTTGCAGATAAAATAAGAGAAACGAGGGCTGAACCTTCTAAACCTCTAGCTCCCTTAAAAAGTCAGTGATGAGCAGTGAATATCAGCAGTGATATCAGCAGTGCATTACCACGCCAATTTAAATATAGATTTTGAGGGAAGTTTATAATATTTTCTGCATATGGATGTTTTATGGCAGGAAGCGTATCCTGCTATAAATGAATTGGCGTGCTTGAGAGGCTGGGTTAAAGACTGTGTGTGACTTAAGCCTGGAAGTTTTTCCTTTCGGAAGTGTTGGCTGTACTAAATTGATAGAACGCTGGCATGTTTTGAGCTTGACCATTTCCTTACTTTTGGAATGGGTCAGAGAGAGCACGGTGCCGGGACAACATGTTTCATATCAGCTGCCAAGTTCTCATGTCTTGGTGGCTAACAAGCACGTGAAGCTGAGCAACGCTCTTGTCTAGAGGAGAGGTCTGGGCCACAGACAGCTATTTTGTGATTTGAGGGAGGATGGACCTTGGTCTGACATCTGATGAGGTGTTGGGAGATGCTCTGTGTTGATTTCTGTCCTTAGGCCCATCTTTCTGGTGTTCTCATCTCTAGTGGTTCTTCTTATTTTTAGGAGGGATCCTCGGGTGCACTAGTGGCCTTTTCCAGGGCTACAGAACTGCTGTTGGGAGATACTGGTGCCAGTAACATAGAGACAGAAGGGGCTAAAACCTCAAAAGGAATAGGGTGGATAACAGGATCCTGCTGCAGATCCAGAGACCCACATTTGTGCCTGGGTTTGCACTGTGCCTAAGGCTGCCCCTGGTCAGCCTTGCTCCAAACACACCACGTCACTTCGGCTGGAGAGCCAAAGGAAGCTGGCTGAGATCCTGAGCCCATCAAACACTTGTGTGCTGCTGGCTGCAGAAAGTAGGGCGCCTCACCCACGAGGGCTGGTGGCTTGCCTAGATTTTGGATTGACCTTTGACTTCACTAACAGATGGCAGAATAAATTGACAGGGGATATATTTTTACATGAGCAAATTGCATGGGACTTCTACTTTTGGTCTCTGCCTGCTTGTCAGTACATTTTTGCTTGGAGTGCGCCTTGGCAGAGAGATGACTAAGGTAAGTGGTCATCCTGCTCCAAGCGGTCATAGTCCCCCCCAGTTTGACTTCTCCAGGTTAAAGATAGGTCGGTGTTTCACACTATTGCCTGGCAGCATCAAAGTTGTTTGAAATGTGTCCAGCACAACTCTGTTAACAAAACCTTAAAGGAAAGGTGCATTTTTAGGAGCCAGCAGCTACATTCAGATGAGGAGCACCCTGTCCATGTGACTCCCTGGAGGCTGCCCCACGGAGGGGTCGGGCTGAAGGAAGGTGGTGCCCTCTTGGAAAATAGCTTCTGCTAAAACGACCTTTATTTGTGAGCTCATTTGTTTTGATACTATTTTTTCTTCCTTTTGCAAAAGGCAGTCAAACTTCAAAGGAAGCCATATCATACCACCTGCTGTATGCACTTTAGATTTAAAGCAGAGTCTTCTCACATTTGGTTCTTGGTAGAAAAAATGTCCCTGAGGATCCTCTTCTTCCTCCTGCCCATTGCAACTTCTGACTTGACTTGTAAGAGCTGCCTCTAGTAAACAGGGGGAGACACTGGATGGGTAATTGCTGATGCTGATTTGTACCTGTTTTGTCTTCAATCACCTTCCTAAGTGCTTTAAAATAGTGTTAGGTTTAATTTTGTTTTCATAGCAGATAACTTGCCGTGTCTCTCTTTGGAGCTGAATACATTTTTTTATTATTTCGTGCCTACATTTGCCCCTTGCTCACCTACATTTTAGCAAACCTGGTGTAAAGCTTTGTTAGTAGAGCTCCTTGAGTGTGATTCTGTTTTTGTTAATGTTTACAATTCATCACTCTCCACGGGATTTTTTAGTGTTTCCCACCTCTGCTCCTGTAGGGTTTTGCCACATCTCCTAGATAGAAAAATAACGCACGGCATAGAAGATATCCCATGTGTACTGCTGGTTTATCCTGGGTTGCCACGTGAGGTACTTTGTCCTTGTTTTATTACAGTCTGACCTGCAAGCCATGCCTTTCATGGCCTTTTGATCCTTTTGGGAATGGCAGATTAACGAGACTAACCACTTTCTTTGGACAGATTTGTTTCTTAACCAGAGGAGTACTGCTTACATCAAGACACAATTATACTGCCCTTACTCCTGTACCAAAAAACAGTTCTTTGGGGGCTTTCTTTTTAATTGAATCATTTATTTTACCTACTTTAAACAAACTGTTACAAAAATCTAGGCTAAAGCCTATTGCAAACGGTTGTATCCGAAATGGATTGCAGCTGGCCAGATTAAACGTGGCAATTATTTCTGTTCAAGGCATGCCCTTGAGTTCGCTCAGGATGAGTGACAGTGCTGCCGCCTCGGAAGACAAACTCGGAGATAATCGGCGCCCGTGCGAGTGCTGCATTGCAGTTACTGTCAGCTTGCGTCACGGACAGATACTCCGGCAGCCGAAGGGCTCCTCGGGAGCTTGAGGAGAGCGTGGCTTTAGTACCACGTAACGACAGATCTCATGGTCTGCGTTTGTGTGCTTCCTACGGCCTGTCTCGTGCTGTCTGCACAGGGTAGCCTTTATCAGCAGCTCTCTTTTCTACTTAATGCAGTGTAAAAAGCTGAGAGTGCTTATCCCTTTACAGGATTTTGGTTGGAGGGCTTTTTAACCTCATTTTTTAATATATATATTCAGAGACTTACACATGTCATATTGTGATTACAGCTTTTACACCATTTGAACCTGTCTGCTTTAATTAGCAGTTGGCATTGCCGTATTTACAGATAGATGAAAAAAGCACAAGCTAGCCACAGTTTTCAGCACAGGGTATATTTTCTTCTGTTGGTGAGTAGTTCGTATCCATTTTTCCATAGATAAACTGGCTTGGCAACCTGCAGATGTTGCAAGCATTGGGTACTGATGCTTGAAATAGAAATGGACTCTGAAGAGGATGTGGGATGGGGGGAAATAAATCAGAAACTGCTGTTGCATTGGAAGTCTATTAAGACTGGTGATACGTCACGCTTGCTGGAGTGTAACTGCAGAAGTTGACCACATTAAAAATGAGCACATTAAAAATATATATGCTTTAAAATCTTGTTTGTATCACATTATTAAGGTTCATTTTCACTTCGGCATGTTGTGGTAACAAAACTGCTTACCAGTACAAGTGTTTGGCTGTTTAGTGTGGTTAAGTTGGTTGATGGGTATTTGTACAAGTGGGAGAAACGGATTGATTCTTTCTGGAACAAGTTGTGTCTGGTCTGTAAATGATGTGAAAAGTGTATGTGTGTGTGTGTTTCTTTTTAACTGCAACTTCAGATTTTCAAAAGTTTTGGCCTACGTTGACCCAGCAATGCCCAGGAGAACATCAAGGAATGAGAACGGTATCGTGTTATTAAACTCTCGTGTGGTAGCTGCTCCTCAAGAACTGTCTGCAGATGCACTTTACTGTGCGGAAAGCAATTTGAGGTACCTTTTCCCTCTTTTGAGAAGCTCCCCTTAAATAAAACCATAAATTACTTCTCAGTGGAGACTTGAAATATAGGCACGTGGGTGCTGTTGAGCAGCTCATGTGGGGGTCGCTCGTTGATGGGTGCAGGGTGAGAAGATGCTTTGTTCTCTGATGCGTTCGGTTTGCCATGATCTTGACACAGCTGTTTTGCAGCCTGGGCTTGGCACTGCCTGTGGACTAGGGGTAGGGTACACAACATTATTTTGAAAAACTCATCTTGTGAATCTGTGCCTTAAAGCATTACTACCCATTGGGGGAAGGTGGGCAATTCAGTAACTGCCTCTTTCCTGCACACCTTTTCAGAGCAGCTGTGTCCTTATTCTGCAGACTGTATTTTTCACTGTCTTCCAAGATTTCTGCCTTTCACTCTAGGACAGAGCTGAACACGCTGGTGAGCAGCAGATGGATTTGAATCAAGCTTACGCCTGGGGATTTGGGACTAGAGCCCAAGTCTTCTAGCTTCCAAAACCCGGGGGCTCTCCCTTTGGTTAGCGAAATAAAATCTCGTCATCTCTGTTGGCCCTGTGTGTTACAAACTGGTTTTGAGACCACATGGCAAGATGACTTTCTGTTGAGTGATCCAAGGCTTTTCTTCCCCGCGTATCCAGCACAATGTTACAAATGTGCGTTTTCTCAAACTCTCTGTGTGCATGTTTGTGTGTGTGTAATTTCTGAGTGACCTGTCCCTCAAGTTGACCGTCTTTGGGACAAGAGCTGGGTGAATCGATTGTTCCTGCTTCAGATGGCTGAGCAGGATGGAAGGAAGGGAAATCTTTCGTGTAACAATATCACTGTGAAATGTGGGAATATGGGTTACATGGTACTAAATCAAGGTGGTCTCTGGGGGTGGT
The DNA here is from genome assembly GCA_013400535.1 of Scopus umbretta. Lineage (NCBI taxonomy): Eukaryota > Metazoa > Chordata > Aves > Pelecaniformes > Scopidae > Scopus > Scopus umbretta. The sequence goes on along the minus strand of VZTL01068912.1, from coordinate 49,763 downwards.
GGTTAATAAATTCTAAATAGGAGGTGACCCTTTCTGAGCACTTTCCTCTAAACTTGTAATATTTATGCTAGTCCCGTGCATTACAGTGCTTAAAGCCTAGGTCAGAAATCCTCCATCCAACTTTGACACTTCCTTTTGTCTTTAATAGGTACATTAATAGCAGTAGGTCACAGCCAACTGTGTATTGTAGGTGTAGGTTGATGAGGTCTGTCAGAAGAACAAGGGAGCATCAGAGCGTGTGAGGAGCTGTGAGGTTTAGATAGATTTCCTGCATTACCAGAGATGTCAAATGGCCAGATGAATGTTTCTGTATTAAAGTCAGCTGAACCGTAAAAGTACTGTGAATTCATTTTTTTGAGAAACCCTAAGAAATGCAACAAAAGTAAACGTACATGTGTGCATTTAAACAAGTTAGTGCTTGGGCTGGCTGCTTTATGTAGGTGAACTTTAATTGGTTTTGTGTCATTTTGAAAATACCAAAGATGTCATTTTTTCCCAGATTGGGTTGTGACAATGCTGCTTTGTGTGCATAAGGTGGATGTTTGAATTCCTTTGGCATCGAAGCTTTTACTTGGATAAGCTTTCCGCATGTATTTACTGTGTTATGTTGATGAAGCAGTGTCAGGGAAGCACAGCCTCCCAAGAGGCACTTGGAAAAGTGCTGGTTTGAACTGCTGGGACAACGGACTCTGGATTATAGGTAAGGAAAACAATTTCCACAGTGGTACTAGTCAGCTACTGCAAGAGGAGCCCAAGAATCTCCAACCCTAGAGACATTCAAGGCTGGACTGGACAGGCCCCCAGGAACCCCATCAAAGTTGGCCCCGCTTTTAGCGGGGAAGCAGACCACTCGGCCTCCCAAGGTCCCCTCTAGCCTGAGTTGTTTTGTGTCTCTCTTTTGCATGAGATGCTGAAAGGAAGGACATTATTCCAGTATTTGGAGGGGAACAATACAGGCACATGGACTTGCCCTCAGTGGAAGGAGGGGCATCCTGTAAGAAGAGTATTAACGTAGTTTTGCATGCTATTGCTACGGAAGCCTTAGCAGCACTCCGTATGTGGGTGGCAGCCTTATTTAAAACTGCCCAGCCACAGCTGGTTTGATGATTAAGGACTATGAGATGAGTAGAACTAAGCTAGAATGGTAATAGGACCGTGCAGGTTTGTCCTGTGTGGAGTGTAAGGTGCGAATCCCCTCCTGCTCCTTTCCTAGGGGCTATTCAATGGGAGGAGGTACAAAAGGTGTTCTGTACTGCAGTGAGGGAACAGCTGAAATGATGGAGAAGCAGTGCTGTAGAGCAACTTCGGTGGGCACAGGATAGCTTCTGCTCCCTTTTCAAGGCTTAAATCTCAGGATTTGCAAAGCCCTGTTTTTAATTCATCTTCATTTTCCTTTTGTCTTTTGGTTTCTAGGCTTTTTCATTGATTCAGGTCCTGGTTTCCGGAAGCTTCTTGCAGTGTTCTTACTAGGGGTGACTGAGTGGTATTTTAAAACTTCGCCTCCATGCACAGGTCTTAGAAACCTGGTGTCCATTGCATATTTATGCGTCGCAGCGGGCAAGTACAGCAGAATTAGGTGCATCTGCTGTTCCAGTGGTCAGAGATGTGTTCACTGTAGTCCCAACAGAGCTTGTTTGAAAGAAGAAATCCAGTTGCTCTGTCCTCAAAGAAAGCGATAAGCACATCCTTGGTGTTTGCATGCCAATCAGCGCTGCTAAGTGTCTTGCTGTATGCCATGTTTGTAGTGCTGTACACCTCTGCAGCTTCATTTGATCTTTTCTACAATATGTGCTTTTTGCTTTTTGTGAATCAAAGAACTCTTGAAGCTTTTCTCGTGCACTCTTCATGGTTTAAGCAGGCACACTTTAAATGCAGCCTGACAGCGTAGATTGTTTGGAAGGATTTGTGGGATAAACAGGAGTTTGCCTGCAGAGCATGTGAATCTGTGCATTCAAAGCAGCCAAAGGTCTGGGGAGCACGGTGCTGTGCTTGTAAGCTGTCTCACCTGATCAGCATGCAGCCTTGTTTGTGTGTGAAGCTTGCTTCGCTTGCTCCTTACAAGTAAAGGATAAAATGCCTGTACCTTCCGTAAATTCAAAAGTTTGAATTCAGAGTTTGCTGTGTCTTTCTGAGCACCTGTTTATTGAGTTTGTGGCCAAAAGCGCAAAGACCTCTGGTTTCTCCGCTTGGACATGACTGTCCTCATTTCACTTTCTGTAACAGGTGGAATATTACTTTTTTTTTTAAAGCCGAGTTCAGTGTTGTGTATCAAATTCCTTCATACTGTGGGCTTAAGCAACCAGCTGGTGTCAAACCCATGCGGTGACATTCTCCTTTGCTTTTGTGAAAATTCATTACATTGTAGTAAGGCTGAGGAGGCTGAAGTTGAAAATAAGTGGGGGGAAAAAAAAGAAAAAAAAAAAAGAAAAAAAAAGAAAAGCCTATTAGTGAGGACAAAACTCATTAACTGTTTGAGAGCTGACATGATGAACAGCACAACTGTCTTTATACATAGCACAAGGCAAAATGAGCTTTGGGGCAATCTGGCTAACTGTAAACACTAGTGCCCTGTTACCTTTTGTTATCTGCCACTTGATTCAAGAGGTATGCAGGTTCTCCATGTGTCTGCCGATGAGTCTCCCGAGTTTTAGAGAAGTCTGGAAAGGAGGTGTGTTTTTATCTCCAGGCTCCTACCAGGCCAAGCTGAAATGAGTTTGAAGGCGCACTAAATCGCGCAGGGGGGGGATGAGGTTGAGCCATGGATATTTCAATACATATTCGACATGATTCTCAATGGCCTTTGGAGCACACAGAGCAGCTGCCCTGAGGAAGTACCAGAAAGAGGATTTATTGCCTTTTGTAGCATCACCACGAGCATCCCCTCCATAGATGCCAGGTGCAGGTGGAGATGATTAACGCTGAGCAAAGGCGCGACCTTGCCCCGGCGAGAGGGAGCCACGTCCCTGAGTACCTGGGGCAGGGGCAGAGCTTCCCCTTGTGCCCAGGGACTAAGAAGCTGTGCTCAACGCTTAGGTGTGCGTTGAGTCTTCTGATGGGTTGATGACACTGTATCTCTGTATAACTAACTGAAACATAATGGACTTTCTTTAAAATTTCTTGAATTGATAATTTCTTAAGGTAGTTTAAATGATTTTTACCTCCCTTTGTCCCTCCGTGATCTTTCCCTCTGTTCACTAAGGAAGCATGCTCTGTTGGAAGAAGTGACAGCATGTAAAAATAGCACTGCCTTATTCTGCAGATCTGCTTGCTGTGGGGTTTCAGTTAGATCTGCTGACTTGGATTTAAAAAAAAATAATTTTTTTTTTCTTCTGCTTTTTGCACCTGCTTGTCCTGGTAGTGCTTGGTTTTGTGCTTTGGAGGCAGCAGCCATTTGGTCACAGCGGAAATCCTTGCTGGATTGGGATCAGCAGCACAGGTGGTTGGGAAACCTGAATTAAGGAGCTTTTGACTTTTGGGGTCAGAGGTGTTTGCAAGGCTGATAGCTGAACACAAAGAGGAGAGATACCTGTAGGCTTTTCACAGTCTCTATGGAAGTTGCCAGTTCAAAATAAGCAATGCATGTTCTGCCAAGCGTGCGGTGGAATTGCACTTGGTGTTCCAGGCCATTTGCTGTAAGTGTATTATCCTTTCCCCTCATTGAATATTGCTGGCGTCTAATCAGATTACATTGCAGTTCATAGCTGTGCGCGGGCAAAATAAAGAGCTGTACTTGAGAAGAACATAAGGATCTTGAGTTACTGCCTTCTTCACACATCGGGTTGACATTAAGTCTTAATTTAGAGCCAGATTCATGAAGGTACGGAGATCAATGGGTCTGGCTATCTCAATAGGTCTGAACCAGGTCTCCATCTTTTCACCATCTGGAGCACGCAGTGGAGCATGGTCCTCAGTGCAGCGAGTATCTGTGGCTGATGGAGCTGGCCTTTAGATACCCATCGCCTTGCAACTCAATTCTGGGATGCTGCACAAGTGAGGAGTTACTCCGAAATAGCACGCAGGCTTGGCCTCGCGTTCTTCAGGATTTCCCTTTTCATTATAAAGAGTCCTTTTTACTGCCATGCTCCTTTTTTGTTTTGGAGAGCGAGCTTGATGACTCACGTTGCCTGCCTTTCTTAAGCCGTTAGTGGGTGTAGCATTGGGAGCAAAGCAGTTAGATCTGCTCAGATTAAGACCATTAGGTTTACGTAGCTATTAGTAGAATGATTTCAGAAATATGTTTGATGATAAATTTGAAAGAAATGGGGAAAAGGTATGGACAATATTAGTAGGCACTAAGCAATGTCCACTGTATCATTGTGAAAACAGATGTTTAGCAGACCCTGTATGTTTTCAGTAATGAAATTATTTGTATTCCAAAGAATAAAATGCAAATATTGGCCCTTGGAAAACACAAATGTGGTATTTGCTCTTCTAAGCAAATCTGTTTCGAATGATACTTTATTTTTGTGGCATTAAAACCTTGATGCGGAACTCTGGGTTCATAAAAATGAGCAGCAAGCACCTGCAAGGAGGGATGGATATTAATTCTTGTAAGAAATCTCCAGAAGCAAAACGCTGCTGTCTGTCCTGGCAGCACAGTTAATGAAAGGGAGAGGAGGAGGGACCAAGCCAGCTTGCACTCCTGACACAAGCATGCTCGAACTTGGGGCTTTTGTTACTGGGAAACACTTGTGTCTGGACTTTTACTGCTCTCTAACAGGATATCATGGTTCAGTGATGCATTTTGTGTCTCTGTTTTGTTTGCAAATCAGTGGCAGACTCCTCATTTCTCCAAAATTGAATCGATGCATCCTACGATAACTTAAATTAAACTTTCCCAAAGCATTTTCAGCCACCTCTGTGTGTGACATCCTCTTTAAAAGCAGAAGGTCACAGGTGAACTTTTCAGCATTCCCTGAAGGCTGACTAAACCCAAACTGTCCAAAGATCATAGCAGGGCTGGTTCATGACCGTATTTAATATGACACACAGACTGTGTAGTGACCTCCACGTGCATGGGTGAAATTCTGACCCTGCTTGTTTAATGGCAGTGCTCGTGTTGACTCCCATGGGGCGTGGATTTTGCCCAGCGCTGAGCTAGGAGAACAGCTAGGGTAAGCAAAAATGCTGCTGAGCAGAGCAATAAGCTAGGTCAGAAGAAGTCGTAAGAGCTTTCTTCCATGTTCTTTGACATACTGACTGGAACAATGGTCATAGTCTGTTTTAAGGACTTCCTAAAGCTGGCGGTTGCCAGGGCAGGCTGTGGGCTAGGGATGGCTCAGGTTTCCTGTTCCTTTTGCTTCTTTACTGCTTTAACTAGCTGCCACTGCCATTCTTCTGAACTCTTCTTCTTCCTTTAAAATCAATGCAAATGCAATTTGAGATCCTGCTAGTCCCATCCATGAACAAATGCTAGTTTATTCTGCAAAAGAGAAAATAAACCACCTACTGCTTTCCTTCTCAGGATTGTCTGGACTGCATGGGGCTGTAGCAAATGTGACAACTTCGTATCAGGCCTCTATAAATATGTTTTCCAGGTAATTTGCCCAAAGGGGCGCTTGACTGAACATTGCAAGCAAGCTGTTCCCTTGCAATGACAACCGCAGAGATGCGGTACGTGACAATGATCTGCCACAGTTGTTTCATTAAATTTGGTTAATCTAAAATCCTTAGGTGAGTTTGACCTTGAATGCAGATTCAAGATTGAATGCAGATTTGTTGATCCAATCTTCTCTGAAAGATGTCTAAATCAAAACTTTTTTCTTTTTAAAGACTTCAGAAAATGCTTTTTAGCTGGTTTTGAGCAGCAACATCCAGAGACTTTGCCAAGTGCTGCTCAGAAAGGCTCTTAGTAGCTGGAGGAATAAGGGTGTCCTGTTTTCTTTCCCGGGCTGGTAGACGCTGAACAACATCCCTCTGTTGTCTGCAGTCCTTGATGTGTTTTTTCAGCTTACAAGCCTTACCTGGAGGCCGTTGCCACCCTGAAACATAAAGTGCTACCATACGTCCACTTCCAGGTTTCTGTCCCGGTGGTAATGCTAACAACCCCTGTGCTGGTCACTTTTAGGCAAAAGCCCTCCTTTTTTCCCTGTTTGCTGTAATACCCTGGCACTGATCCCATCATCCTTGAGTTTCACGGAGGCATCCGCATAAACAGTTTTGCAAGATCAAGGTCCATGCCCTGTGTAATCAGTGATGGAAACTGCTTGCTCTTCTAACAGCGTGAGTTTGGATAAGGGTTGAGTAATGACCATTAACCTAAAATGTCCTACTGTTAGTCATCCTGTCATAGCCTCCATGTTCAGAGTTGTATTTAATAATCTAGCCTCTGTTCCACTCCTGCTTTAATCTTTGCTCGAAAATGGAAGCCTCTTCTGATAACTTTGAAATTACAAAAGTATTACACCCATTTTTTCATCATTCTCTCCCTTTTGGGAAGGAGGGAAGTAGCTGGCACATTTGGACTCTGCCCTTGAAGATAAAGATGAACTTGTTAATAAGTTGGCGCCTTAAAGGGACTTTCTGAAAGCCAGTCATCTTCTGAGCCTTCTGGGGTTGCTCAACAGTGAAGCGAGAGGAGGAAGAGAAGAGGTTGATTGTAGTGGGTTGTTTGCAGTATACAGAGGCCGTGCAGTAGCACAACTGCACATGTCATCAAATAATCCTTTCCTCGATATATAATTAAATACAAACAGAAAGACTCCTATAAAACAATTGAGTCTCTTTCCTACAACCTCTCCCTGTTGTCTCTATGCAATGTTGAATGACAAGCAAGCATCGAAAGAAAATCGTTTATGCCAACTCATTGTAGTGTCGTGGTCCACAGGCTTTCTTTTAATTATCTTACTTGAAAAAGGTTTTTGGTCTTTTACAGGCTTAGGCAGGAACAGGGGGAAATGGGGAAGGTGAGAGCGAAAGCACGTGTTGCCTTGCAGAGTTGCCTTTTACTTATGAGAAAGAAGGCTGATGTTATCACCCATTTTCTAATCAAATTTGACAGGAGCATTTTGTTAAGCCACTTTCTCTGAGTGGGAATTCTGATGAATACGGCTCTTGTCTCTGGTTTCAAAGTATTACTTTACACCGTTCCCAAGCATTGTTTGCCTTAATGGATGAATTATTGTAGTATGTCAGAGAAGCAGATAATTCACAGCCTCATTTTATAAACCAAGAGCCCAAGGCACAGTAGTTTGACTTGCAGAGCTGCAAAGCGGTGAATGGAGCCCAGGTCACCCACCCAACCTATTCTTGGTCTGATGAAAAGTTTGCTCATGTGGTCTCAGTATTTCTCTACAGGAAATTATAGCTACTGGAGAATGTCATGACTTTTTGCCAGTGACCCGCTTGTAAATGAAGTGGAGAAGGGCAGTGCTTTTAGCATACTGCTTTTGCATTTCTGTTTCAGATGCTTTTTTTGCCACCAAGTCTGTGTGTTGATAGCACTGAAAAAGGAGTTACCTCCACTTGGTCTTCTGCCTGCCTGGCTCATGGCTCTGTCCTAGAGTAAGTGGGCAGCTGGTTACTTATGGAGCTGGTCTTTTTGAAAAGATAAACTGTAAATTAATTTGGAGGCTGAAGCAGGTTTTGTATGACTGGCATAGCCCAGTGCAATAAACTTCATACCAGCTTTTGAATACTCAGCTGCATAGCCAACACCAGGACTTGCACACACATTAATGTTGCTTATAAGGTCCATCTCTGTTTGCAGAGTATGCACGTTGGCCACGCGCTCGTCCTGTGAGTAAACTGCTACTGTAACATCGAACAATAATTTCTATAAAGCGTATGTTACTCTTGTTCACTAAGGCTGTCCGGCTGAGACTGGGTAAAAGAAGCAAATCCAAACTACCATCCCTTGTTATGTTTGGACATTTTCAAACCACTGCAGTGCTACAAAATGGTTCCCTTCTGCCAGTTTGTGTAGCCAGCTGATCTCAGCCCTTTGGAAACAGGAGGACCAGTGCAGTTCTGCTGGTGGGAACCAGCCCTTGCAGAAACCTGCTGGCAGCTGAGAGAAACCTTTGCACTGCACGTGTTCCTGCGGAAGGACTGCTGAATGCATCGGTAATGGTCATGGTGCTCCAACTCAATAAATCAAGGGGTGGTGAGAGGCCTGTATTTAACATTTTTTGCCTTTGCAGGAAGCATTTTGATTCTTCGCAGGTAATATAGTTGGGAACAGGGAGGTAAAGCTCTGTTTAACTCCAGTGCTGTTGGAATACACAGTATGTTGAGAAGGAGTGGTGGGATTCAGGCGTGGGAGGGGTTGGGCTGGTACTGTCCTTCCTTCAATCTGGTGGCTGATTTTTAACAAGGGATTGCTGAGGCACCCCCAAAATGCAAATGGTTTTGGCATATCCTAGGAGGTGATCCTTTCCAAAATGCTGCTGCTGCTGTTTTGGCATCCAGGAACTGCAGGAGGTGTATCTGTACCTCTGTGGGCTGGCTCACCTGGGTCGGTATGTAGGGACACTTGGACACAGTTCCTGCCTCTGCTGACCCAGTGAGTGCCAAAATTAAAAAGCCACTTGTCTCTTGCAAAGGTTCTCTCTCCTACATTTAATTGGACACCAGTAACGTTCATTTTTAAATGGGACTTGGAAATGCATAGTGACTTTCTTGTAGCAGCGTGCATTGGATGGAGACCGGTTCCCCTTTGCTGGGGCTGAAGCCGCTGGCACACGACAGCTTTTCGGTGCGCGCCTGCCACCTGCCCCCCTCGGCGCTTGATGCACCGCGTGTCCCTTAGCTGCTGGGCACGCGGTGAGACAGCAGCGGGCTGCGGATGGGAAGGCTTTGAGGAATAAAAACAGCTCGCTCCTGTCTGCGTCCAACAGCATTGTAAGCCTCGTGGCAAGAGGCTGTAGGGAACGCTTTAAATGGTCCTTTAGCAAGAGGAGCAGGGAGGGCAGCTGGAAAGACTGCACAGGGGACCTGCGTTTGCTGCAAGCTTTATGTTGATATTTTGCGGTACCGTGGAAATCTCATTTCCAAGGTAGTTAAACTTTTATTCTGAATTCAGTTTAGTGTAAGCTCAGTTTATTTATCAGTAAACTCAGTTTATTGATTGTAGCAAGTTACGATTTTGCAGAGGAACAGGAATCCTTTCTTGTCGTAGCCATTTGGAGCAATCGTGTTCCCCAGCACTTCATTTTCAGGCAGGTTGACTTTATAATTTAAGTGCTCTTTGGGAGGGATTTACGCTCTTTAGGGAGGGCTGAGCAGCACCTTTCTCAGCAAATGATTGGCAAGAGCTGCTGCGTCAGGAGTTCAGATCACCTCGCTGACCCTCCCCAGCGCAGCCCCACGCCCTGCGCACCTCGGCACAGGACGTTAAAGTGGAGCCTGGCCAGCCCTGACCCGCTCCCCGCAGCCCTCCCCGGGTCCGTGAGTCCTGACCGAGCCGGGGCGCTGGCTCAGCCCTCTCAAGCTTTCCAGCAGTACTCCTCATTTCCCTTCCTGAGCAGGCTCCTAAACCCATCTTCTGCAACACCTTGTTTCCAGAAGGGGCGTTAAGAACTTCTCAAACACGCTTTTTTCCCTTTTCCTTTGCTTTGTTAGAGTAGTCTATTCACAGAATAAAATTTAGACCTCATACTTCCATGCTCTTGTAAATACTTACAGATAACATGAAGTTTCAAAACCAGTAACCCCCCTCATCCCCAACCAGTTGTGCTTGGTGGTTTTTTCCATGGAATAACCTTTTTTTCCCCAAGCTTTATTTATGTTTTTATGTTTTTTTTTTTAAACAAGCACGACTACCAATGTATAGACCTAACTTTGTATAGCTGTTTTGCTGACCTTGCCCATCCATCTGTACTATGTGTTGAGGCGATATATTTATACTTTAGTTATTGGGGCTTCAGTTAAAATTCTGTTACCTTGCAATTTAGTATTAATAGTAACTGACCCTTGTTTCCTAGTCTTCACAACACATGGTGCCTTATTTCCTATTTATTGTTCTGAAACAGCTCTTCCTTTTTTCATATAACGGGCTTAGGAAAGCAGTGTCACTTAACCATTGACAGTCCTTAACATTCCAGTATTTCAGTGAGTTTTCAATCTGGAAAGCCTGACTTTTGTTTAAACTTGGTTGGGAATTGTGCTGGTGATGGCCATGGAAGTGTTTGGTTCATCTCTTCATCCCTGCTGTTGGAGTTGTGCCACATTAAGCACCAAGTTACTTCTGTTTGGCAGTGGCTCCAAATAAAAAAGCCCGTGTTTTGGGACAGAGATCCACTTTTTGTTGTGGACACTGTCCTCTTCCTCCAGTTGCTTTCTCTCCACTATGCCTTTCCCCATCTTCTGTATTGCTTTTCGAGTTACCAGAGTCTATCTCAGCTTGTGCGAGTGCAGCATTGCCAGAAGACATGGGTCTGGGTCCAGGCTGGAGTCCGTATGCTTTTCCCAGCTACCCGTATGCAGCAAGGCTACAGTTCTTCAGTGTTACCAAATAATATTATTTCAAAAGCTCCTTATAAAAACATGAGTAATTGGGCAAGTGACAAAGGGCTTTCTGTTTATCTTTTTGAACAATGGAAAATACCAAATAGCCACAATTTGTTCCAGTTATTTAGTGTCTTTGTTCCAGAGCCATTTTGTGGGCACAGGATTTAATTCAGCAAGAATGCAGGAAGATGGTGACTTGTTTTCATGCTTAAAAACCAAATGAAATTATTAAAATTTTCAAGTTTCTTTACGAGGAAAACATTTTTTACTTGCACAATGCCATTTTTAAAGCCTAAGGAAGGTATTTTACTGTATATTATAAGTCTAAGGTTGTTTTAATAATCAGATGAGACTTTTAAATAGATGCTGATATCTTCACTGTTCCAGAGAATACTACAGTTTGGAAGAGTTTTGTACAAAGGTTGATGTGTTTACCCTGATAACAGCAGATTTGGCTTGCAAACAGGAACCAACCAATTATCAAAACTAACACTAACCAAACCAAAATTATATTGAAATTTAATATGCTGATTAAAGTGGGAAATGGAGGAATGTGTACTTTTAAAAGGGAAAACTTCAGAGGAGGAACACTTGCAAAAAAATTATTCTTGCTGTCACGCAGTCGTCAGAAACTGAGATGAGGGTATAGAGCAACTAGTGCCACCTTCTGGAAATGTGATGAAAAATACATGCATGATCTGAGATGGCAGGTATGTGTGATACACTGATGGTATCTGTCAGTGATGTATGAGGCAATATGTGGGATTAGTTACGTATTCTGGAAGAGCAAAATCCTTTTGAGGCATTTGGTCTAAAGAATCTAGAGATGGGAAGATTGGATTGAATCCCCTAGATTTATTTCCAAAATGTGGAAATAAACTGTCCATAGATGCCTACCTGCTTGCCAGCTTTGCTTCTTGTCTTTTGATATGTCAAACCCTTTTCTTTTAACTCTTCTGCCAAGGAGCTTGGCCTCACAGCACATAAAGCTGCTGGGAAGAACTGTGTTTTGATCGTGTTTAATTGTTCAGTTCTGGTCTCTGGATCAACAAGAATTAATCTCTTCCCAAGGTGGTAGGTCTGCATAGTTAATAGCCTGGTCAATTCTACAGTTGTTACGAATCTGTTTTACAGTTGCTCTGGAAGATTTGGCACCTGCCTTCTGGTTGAAATACCTACACCACAGGCAGGAATCTCATCAGGGGTCTCATCTGCCTCATGTTTTGTTTTTCAGGTGGTACCAGAGAGATTGGGTCTGCTCTCACCAGGATGTGTATGAGGCACAGAAGTATAGAGTCCAAACTCCGTCAGTTCTCAAGGTGAGTGACTGTGTATCTGGCCCGGAGTTCGAGGTTCGTCTTTCATTTGCTACTGGGGAACCCCTAAAGCTGTTCACCAGCATTGGCTTTCCAGCTGATCTCTGACCCTGTCACTGAGAACAGGAGTCATTTTCTCCCCTGCAGCACACTAGGTGTTGTGAACATACAGGGTTTCACTGTGTGTTCTGAGGATTGGGCTTGTCACCTCAAATCACTCCAAATGCTGCAAATTCCCACTGTTGGTTCCTGTTGCTCGGTGCTGAGCAGGCGGCTGCTGATGTGACCAACCTGTCTTTGTTCCAGGACTTTAGGCTTTGTCACTTAAGTTTTAAAGCAGCAGCAAATGTTGTGCTGCTTCCTCAGCTTACTGGAGAGCCCAAACAGCTTGCAGCCAAGAGAGAAACTCTCCACAAACGAGTATGGAAAAGGCAAATTCTCTCATCCTGTTTTGCAGTTCAGGTTAGACTGTAGAGGTAATGGGAGAAGATCAGCTCCTGTGTAAGCTGGGCTATACATAAAAAACCTACTTCTGTAGTAAGTAGTAGTTTCCATGTGTGCCTTTTTTAATCAGACTTAGAAGTTGTACTTGACCTGAGGTGAATCAAAATGATGCTTCACCTGCATGATGACCTGGGATGTTTTTTTTCCCTTTTAAAATAAAGATATCTGTGAAATTGGCTGTGAGGAGACAACTTTAGTCTCTGGTTACCACAGAGTTAGCTGTTTAAATGATTTGATCCCAATCTCATTAGTTAGTGGAGCATTACTAGTGCTGTATCATGGCCTCCACTGGTGAGAGGTGAGGCACATCAGTGGGCAGGACATTGTTCACTTGTACAGCTGCTCTGTCTTCTTGTGCATATACATGTGTTATTTAAGTTTATAATCTTCATGGCTGCATGAACCTTTCTGGTCTCCAGACTATCCATTTAAACTGCTCTTTGTGTGACAGATGAGTAGGATCTAACTGTTTACATTGGCCCTGTTTCGGGCCACTCTGGTTTACACTCTGTTCCTCACTGTCCTGAACTTTCATGCAGTAATTCTGGTTATCTTGTGATGTGGATTTTTTTTTTGATCCAGTCCTTTCTTTTGCTTTCTCCAGTGTTAACATTTTTATGTTCTGATATTTACATTGTGACACTGGTAGCTGTCACAGCAAAAAGTAAAAATACTCCAATATTGACCTTGGCTCTCTATATAAGAATAGGGGCATCTGCAGGATTTGATTGCTCTTTGTGTTTTTTCAACAAAATTAGTGCTTTAATTGACTGTCTGATAAACCCACTTCAAGAACAGATGGAAGAGTGGAAGAAAGTGGCCAATCAACTGGATAAAGACCATGCAAAAGGTAGTTACAGAGGAAGAATTCCTTAATAGGAGTAAGATTGTAATGTCAGCTTTTCTTCCTCTTTTCATGTTTGTACTGGGGAACTGAATGATGCGCTTAAACATGTATAGCAACTTTTCTCTTCTAAAACACTCCTCTCCCAAAGTGCCTAACACATTTTTAACCCTTGCATATATATTTTGAAGGTTTAGTTTGCAGGACCCCAGGGGATGGGTTACTTTTCTAGACTGGTAAGCAGTGACTAGGTTTGACTGTGTTAGTCCACTCTCACTCTGTGATCTCCAATAGTGTTGAGGATTGGGTACACCGCATCTATCCCTGCAAAGCCCTGGGGTGTAGTTAAAAGCTAACTGTAAGATCATGTTATGTCTCAGACAGAGCATCCTCCAGAGAATGCACAGCCCTGTAAAACATTCAGCATCGTTACTTTATATTTGATGTGATACGGAAATGTGCACCTGGGGAATGGGACAGCAGTGTTGTTGGATGTGGGGTGCTCAGAGCTGCAGTGCTGATGATGGCTCCAGAGGCCTTCCTGGGGGAATGAGCAGGAGGCAGCAAAGTCTTGCACAGCAAAAGCATCTTGGTAGATGCCTTTGGGTTTGCAAAAGTTGTATGGGGGATAATGGCCGTCTAGCACGGATGCTGAAAGCAGGTTGCAGTTCATCACTGACCCTTGAAAACTGAAGACTTTTGCTATGTCTGAAAGAAGCAGCATCACCATAATTTATTTTGGGGCGAGTGAGAACTGATGGGAAGGACTTGGCCTCCAAAATAGGATTTGCTTCTTATCCCACTATTACTGTGGTCAAATAGAAGCAGCTAAATCAGCAGCTCTTGAAAAAACTTCCACCTTGTGCTGCGGAGAGTGTTAAGCAGGTCGTGAGCAGGAGGGAGGAATTACCTGGGTTCCTGCAGGTAGGGGTGACCCTGCCCAAAGTGGCAGTGAGATTTAGGGTTTAGTGGGTAGACTTCGGTGTTGAGGGTGCAGTTGGCCCCAGTGCAGTTGCTGTGCCTGCCAACAACCTGCTTCTGTTTTTCCATCTATACAAGAGCAATAACATTGAGCTCCTTTGTTAAAGTGTATGTGTATATGTATATACCTGCATACATGCCTCTTTTTTTTTTTTTTTTTTTTAAAAGTATCAGTTTTTGTTTCTGGTACCTTTAGTGTGCCTGGACTAGAGGTCAGGTATTTTGTCCTGGGATTTTAATTCTCCTGGGGTTTGCAGCTCATCTGAAAATGAGGACAACTGCAGTGTGTTCCAATTCATCAGAAAGAGCTGGCAATGTGACCCTTCCTTGGGCAAAGTTTTAGCACCCTCTCCCTCTGCCTGACTCTCATGCTGGAGAGGGATCACAGGATATTCTCTGCTTTGCCATTTCTGGATACTTGTTTTTGAACACAGATGTTTCGAGAAACCTGTCATCTCTGTTTTCCATTCCTGAGAGTGGATGAGTCTCTGAAATGAAAAGCGCTCTAATTTTGTACTGTGTTCTCAGTTGTTATTTCTGTAAAGGCTTTGTTTATTTGGGAAAGATTTTGGTATGTGAATGTGCTCACACCCTAAAATGTTATATTAAGCCAAACTTACAGGCACTACAAAATGCAAGTTCTAAGTCGCTTTGATTAATAGTATCTGTCCTCTTAAAATTTGTAGTCTAATGTCGTTAAACATAGCCTTTTCTGTGAAAAATGTTCATTTTGACATCGAGTATGTTGATAATAGAGACTGTGTGGTTTTTTTAGAATACAAAAAAGCCCGCCAGGAGATAAAAAAGAAATCATCTGACACACTGAAGCTACAGAAGAAAGCAAAGAAAGGTAACTTGCTTCATACTTGTGCTGTTAAAAACCTTTTGTGCTGTGCTCATTGACAAAGATTGAACAGTGATAGGAGTTTCTTTTGTAATAATTTGGTCCCCTGTAATGTATTCCTGGTACATACTTGAACACCAGGGTACAATTACTATGTGTCATTTAAATCATATTCTGAAGCTGCTGTCTAATGTTCTTACACAAAAGCCTTAAAACTGTTTGTACAAAGTCAATCATGTTTTAAAATAGAGTTCTTGCTGCTAACTTATTCCTGTTAGGAACATTGACACTGTAACATGACTTGTGCAGATACCTGTAAAATTTTCTAGAATCTTTTGGAATAATATAAAAAAGCCATTATGCAAATGTTCTGTAACTATTAACATTTCTCACTGTTCTCCCTTTCTACCACCTTTCTTCTTTTTTTTTTTTTAACAGCCTGTAATCTCCTAAACCTTACATTATTCCTCAGAGTGTGAGAAGGTGGTATGGGTTGTTGTCAGGGGGAGGGCACCTGGCAACCTTAGAAAACTAAAGATGAGTAAGAAAAGAAAGGGAGTTCTCCACAAAAGCAGTCTGTCTTTTTTAGCAGCTGAATCTTGTGCCCCTGTTGCTCTCTCACCACCATCTTGTCACAGGAGTTTCATCATCATGTTAATGGAAACATGCATCACTGATAGCTGCAGCGGTGCCATCACTAAGGGTTTTACTTGGCCAAGTGCAAACCCCACCAAGCTTTGGAAAAATGTTACGAAGCTTGTACAGAAGCAGACTTTCTGGTTCCCTTGCCCAGCACTGGGCTCTTCCCAGCCAGGTACAAGTGTTCTTTGAGCAGCGCTCAGCCTGCAGGTTGCAACTTGTGCTTTCCCTCCTGCCTAAAAACTGTGAGCCCAGGGAGAAGCAAAATAGATGCTGGGGCAGGGAGTTTCTTGAAGTTTTTAAATTGTGTAAGTGTTATGCAGGCAGGTGAGCTGTCACTCACTGTCCTTCCTAATAGGTGACTCAATAATTATGCTGGTAGAAAGCCACATGACTCTTGAATTTTAGCTGACTTTAGATGAGGGATGAGGAAGGGAGAGATGGAAGCCAGCAAGAGGATGCTTAGCTCAACAGGCTCTGTGTGTCTGTCTGTCTGTGGAAAAGTTTAGTGTTCTGAATCAGAATGGTCATCTTTAGGGGGACACAGTTTTTTGTGATAAGATTTTCTTTTTGAGTGAAGCATAAACATGTTTCTCATTTTGTGTGACAAATTGTCTGACTTCAGACCAACAGCTTTAGACAGTCTGTGATATTCCCTCCTTTTCTTTTCCTTTCTTCCCCCCTTTTCTGGTCTCATTGCTTCTTATCCCCATGTGCGACAAAGAACCCCTCACTGCTTGGTAGGTGAGAGCTGAGAAAAGCATGCCTGTGATCTGGGAAGAAGGAACCATTTTTTCTACCTGTTTCTATGAATTGACAGCTATCTGGCTCCATCTCCCTTTTATCCTGCTTCTGAGTATTGAATAAATCAATCTGCAATTTTGGAGGAGGAGACAGCATTTTCTGTAAGGTGGGAAGAGGAGAGAGAAGCACTTAAAGCCTTCTGGAAAAAAACCCTACTGTTCTCGTACTGCAGATACCACCGTAGGTGTCTGTGAACAGTGGTTAAAGCAAGTGGACTTTCTCCTTGGATTTTCTGTGTTCCTATCTCTCTCCCTGAATGTGTGCCATGTCTAGTGATGAGGGTCAGGACACTGGTGTCTTGTCCTCTTTCAGGATTAAACATCTTTGAGCGAGGAGTGGAACAGGCCTCATTTTGCGATCAATTTTATAGCAGCCATGCTATGATTGAAGACTTTTTTTTTTTAGAATGTCATTCCTGTGATTAATTTTGCTGTTATGACATGCTTTTGGAGTTGTCAGTGAACCTGCTGTATTTCTGTGCTGTATCCCTCAGAACTGCTGTCACACACATGGTGTTTGGGTCCGGGGCACAAACCCAATGGGACTGAGGTGGGGTTATAGCTGGTCGCAGAGGGACACGTATGGGGAGCGTGGAAGGGATGAAGGCTCGCAGGTAGCCTGTACAGGGGAAAGGAGGAGCTGCAATGTTTTTGAGGAGCTGAGAGTTGTTCTTACAGCGCCTGGGGAGGAGAGGTGCAGTGAGGTGCTGAGGCTCGTTCAGATGTGAGAATGAATGCCCAAAGCTGCTGGCCCTGTGGGTTCCCAGCGTGAGTGGGTGGGAGGTGGGAGGAAGTTCACGCTGTCTTCTTGCAAGTTATCTACAGCACTAAATATAGAAGAAAAAAAACAGTAGCAGATGCTTTTTCCCCTCTTTGCCTTTTCGATCCCTACCCTGAAGAAGTAAAGCATTGGTCTGAGTGCGATGTCAAATGTTGTCATGAAAACTTTTTTCTGTGTACCCACCTTGACAGGTCTGTTTAATGTGCTATGTGGTGAAGTATGTTGCTCTTGCTGTCACTGAGGGATTAAAAAAAATCAAGAAGGGGTTTATTTATAAAATGATAAAGCTGCAGAAGTAATTCTGCTTTAGGTCACAAATGAGGTTTGAACTATGGGCAGGGAAATTCTTGGGTGAAACTGTCCTGGCAGGCATGTGGCCGAGTGCATGAATATCTTACTGTGTCTTCAACTCTCCTGTTTCCCTGTTGCTCAGACATACTTTTTTTGTTCTGTTCTTCCTCAAGCAGGACCTCTCCCTTTGATTTTTCTGTAAAGTTACTGACTCACCTATGGGAACTCTAAAACAACCAATTCATTCCCTTCCTAGCGCTTGTAAGAATATTTTTGAATTAACCTTATGATCATCTGTGGGCAAGTGAGATGTTTGCTGATTTCTGGATTTGCTTAAATACTGTGCATGCTACTAAAAACATCCTTTAAGCTTTTTCTGCTGTGACTGGATGGGAAAGTGGTTTTCTTCTGCTTTGGGCAGCTTCAGATCTAGAAACTCAAATACAACCCTCTACTTTTCTCATTTGTGTCATGGCAGTGGTGTCCTCTCTCCCTGCTGCATCAGGCTGCAGAGGCTCCTTTTCATAGCCAGCGGCTGCAGCATGCATAGCAGCTCCTTGCTCCTTGTCTGCATCCCAAGGATATTTGGGAGAAAGGACCACGGGCTGTGTGGCTTGTCCTGGCAGGAGCGTGACAGGTTGGGCACCCCACCTTAGCTCTAAGGGTCTGAATACCTCGGGGCTTGCCGGTTCTCTGGCTTGTGCATGGTCTGTTTGTTCTGGTTCTATGCGGCCAAGTTGAAAGTTCAGGCCGGGCATTTAAGATCGTTTATTAGAAATTATGTTTGCAGGGTAGGTGTGTTAATTGCAATAAAAATGTTTCCAAAGCTTGAAGTGACAGGGAAAACACCCAAGTTTTCCAAACAGTACAAAAAGGCGTTAGGGGTCCTTTTTGGAAGTTTGCTAGTAAAATAAAAAAATAATAAAAAAATCTAGTAAAATGACAAGTCTGTGTGTGAATGAAGGTCTTGCATTTCAAAAGACCTTACAGGTATAATTTTCTTGTCTTTGTTAAAAAAAAATCCATATGAAGTCTAAATATATGTACTGTAAGTAGGATCCTGGTGCACCTCCCAGATCCATGCAGTCCCTGGGAGTGTGATGGTGATCTTCAGGGTTCGTCCTTTTCCTTACGCCCTTGTTCTCAATGGGAACAGGCCCACAGGGCATGTTGCCCACCCCAGTTTTGAAACTTAGCTTTGTCTGAACAGATGAAGCTACGTAGTGCATGGAACTGCATACATCTTCTGAATTGCTCTTTGTTTTCAGACAAATATTGGACATCAAAAATCAGCCCAGCTAATCTGAGTCAGCAGAACAATTATGCATATATTTAAAATAAATTCCATGTTTAGGTTTCTGCTGAGTCAAGGCCTTGTAAGTGGATCCATAGCTGCTAGAAGCTGTTGATGCTATATTGGATTCAGAGGAGAGAGAGCAGCTGTGGCTCTGCATGTAACCATTTTGGAAGGTTAACAAAATGCATGATTCTTAGTTTTTTTTAAAAAAAAAAAGCATCAAGTGCCTAACTTAAAATATAACTGAATGTATATGTAAAATCTGGAGTGCATGTTGTCTTTATTTTCTGTGTTTCAGCTTGGCTATTGATGATTAACTAGACAGGTTTCCCTTCTACCTATAACTTGACTGGTAGGTTTCGTTTTCAGGTTCTTCATGTGACACTGTGTGCGAGCTTTGAGGAAAATGTTTAAATCCAAGAGGATTTATGAAAAGTAGTTATAAGTAATGCTCTCAATAATATAACACATGTTAATATGAAAACTGAGTTTTATCTCTAAGCCGTTCGTAGAAGTTTCTGCAGAGTGCCCTTAACATTCGGTACAAAATTTCATCTTTGTGTCCCATCAGTGTTGAGGATCCAAATTCACAACCTCTACTTTTGAGTATGCAGCAGTTTTGGAAAGTATTCTTAATTTTAATGAAGTTGAGAGAGTAGAACATGATTAATAATTTACTGTAATACTGCCAAAAGTGCTTTTTCTTCGCCTCCTGCTGGTTAGCAAAGATGACCTGTTTGTGTTTTAGAGCCTTTGCAGCTGTTTTTGTGTTACACTCTGGTCTTTGAAACTGTAATATTGTTATACTCCTCTCAAGGATGATTGTGCAAATCCTGTGACTCTTAACTGAAAAACATGAAGCTCTTCAACATAATTGTAACCAAGGAACATCTTCGTTCTTAAAGCTAATGGTGACCTTCTTGTTCAAGTACTGTGCACTCTTTCTATATTTGGCACTTGCCCTGTCTGGAGTGGCAGGCTGGGGAGCGAGGACCCCTGGCCAGACCCTTTCTCCTCCAGGAGACAGCCTTGTTCCTCTAAACTGATCCAGTGTGGCATGATGGCTGAAGTGAGAGCCAGGAGTTACTGTGGAGCCAGTATGATACAGCTCAGAAGGAGGGAAGCTAATGAGCAAAGTATCCTTATGTGTTGCAGAGAAGAAATCCTGTGTGGATGAGGCTATGGTGCCTATTGGAGTTTTTTGGTGCTTTTTTCTCACCCCCACCTCCAAGCTTATAATGTAAGCTCCACTTTATAAAAATTTAGTGAAGACATATTGCAAAATCAGTGACCAGAGATATTTCTTTGATTTATTTTCATTCCTTGAGTTTTGAATGCCTCTTGGTAGTTTCCCTCTTTTTTCACAGCAAGCCAGGTTTATTGCAAAACTTTACATATAAAGTTTTTTAATTAAAATACAGGTATCATGGTAATCTTTTTGATGTTCTTTCACATTGCATCAGCAATTAGTTTTTCATTTAATTAACAATCTATTAATGTAATTGCAGTAGAGAACATCAAAAAGCGCTATGGTTACTAATGCAGCACCCGCCTAGAGTTTTGCAAGTTCTCGAGTTCCCTCTTCCCTGCGAGGGGATGAGCTTTGTGCCGCTTCATCAGCTTGACCAGAGTTTGACAGATGTCTGTGTTGTGCACTTTCTCTGAAGCATGGGTTAACACATTCTCACCTAGGAATCTGCAAGCTAAACAAAGTTCCTAAATTGATTTAAGTCTCTTAAAATAGAACTGTATGGTAAATAACCGGGAGTTTGATTTGCAACAGCTCATCAGGAAGCAAAGCTAATGCATTTGTCTTTATCGGCAACAGAAGAAGTCAAAATAGTCTAGACCAAACTGCTTGCTCTCTTGTCTTGGCGCTGATGATAATGTCTAAACTCTAGGAATGCTGGAATACCAGTTTGACTTTTTTTATTTTCCTTTCTGTGTCAATTTTGTGTCCTGCAATTTCTCACCATGCGCACCTGCCTGACAGCTGAGGCTCTGGGTAAGTCTGTGCCATGCTGTAACCCTGGTGGCTGGTTTATTGTAGCCCTTGCTGTGGCCTCTTCATGGTGTCTGGTCTCCACTAACTGCCTAGACTTTAATTTCTAATCAAACTAAAATATCGCCTAATCTTAATGAACAATCTTTTGATTTATTTTCTTTTGGCATCTAATTGGAACACTGTAAAAGAAGAAAATCAGTATTGTAGATAAACCTCTGGTTTATTTTAGAAAGGGATTAACATGGACTGATAAATCATGTCACAGTTGGGAGAGAAGTTAAACGGAATAGACATGTCATCAAGGTGATGTTCAAATAATTGGATATGTTATTGTTAATATGACTTTTAAAGTCTAGAGCTTAAAGTCCTTACTGTTGTTCTTTGTAAACCTGTGATCCAAGTCCCCCTTTTTTCTGAAAATCGCATGCACCTTTCTTAACCGATAGATAAGAAATCACTATATTTAACTTCATGCTGGGGAAGGGGTGGAAATCAGCATCACAATTGTCTCCTCTTCTGCTGCCTGATCACATCTCAAATCTGTTTAAACTGGAGGGCTGTTTCAGTTGTATTGCAAATTTAGAGTAGCTGCCTTGAGATCTTCTTGTGAATGAAACACGGTATTTCTGAATTTGAGAGCAATAATCATACCTCCGCTTCTAGGTGTAATGATGTAGGTGTTGCCCTTTGGAGAAGCCTGGGTTGATAGATCAGGAGACTCTCAACTGAGGTGCCTCAGCTGAGCTCCTGGAGCTGGACACCGTGGTGCCTTCTGCTTGCCCCCTTTTTTGAAACCACATTTTGTATTTTTCCTGGTTTGTAATTCAATCTGGAAGTTTCCTTTGGTAACTTGGTACTTTTCTTTTAAGGGACAACTTAGCGCTTTTGAACGTTAGCAGCTGATTCAGATCTTCAGTAACCACCAGAAAGACTCAGATTTGGTTGCTGAAGGGGTCTGAAGTTAACCCTAGCAATGAGGTTTTCCATCTTTCCATTAATGGTGGCAGAATTCTTCTGTTCTCAGCCTAGATCCATATTCGCTTATTTGTTGGCTTTACTGTGCAGGACTCCGCTGGTACACTCTTGTAAAGAAGGTGATTTGGGAATGAATGACTTGGACCCTGCTTTGGTTTGTACAAGTAGAGGTGTACGCAGCATTGTCTCATACAGTGTAAATTCTGCCACTCTGTAAAATGTCCAGTGGTGAATATTCAAGTTCTGTGGGAACACCTAAAAAAGTGCAAGGGAGCACTCTTTAAGTGAGAATGTGGTAAATAATAATTTCACCAATATTTGCTGAATTACTTTGTCAATGACAGCATTAACTTTAGCAGTCAGATTTGCACTGAAAGCATTTAAAAATCATTGTTTTCCTTTGCTGTTGCTGACAGTTTCGCTAGTTTAAGTTGTCTAAAATATAGGCATGAAATTGGGTTGAAAATTTTATTTACCTTTTTCCTTCTCCCTAATATGTTTCCTTTACTAAAGTTCTTTTCGAACAATGGTTATTTTAGAGGCTGCATGAGGCTTTCAGCCAGGATTCACACAGAACGCTGTAAAACTGATGTTTTAATGCATGTTGGTCCTTTAAAGCTCTTGCATGTCACGGTAATGATGTGAAGCACCTGCCCTGAAGGTAACACATTAAGACTGTCTTTGGAGTAGCAGTGGATTCATGTTAATATTGATGAGAAGCAGTTCAGCTCTCTGCAGTTCATTAGCTGTTACTTGCCTGTGTCAAACCGCAAGTCTCAGGGCTGTTGGAGCATGATGCTGTTGGAGAAGTCAGTCCACAACTTCTGGCCTTGCATTTCTGCTCCTTTCTACAACACCAAAGCTCCACTTTCAGAAGGGCTGGATTTGAATTTCTCCTCGGTTTTTGAATTGTTGACTCGTTCTTCTGAGTGCAATCGGACGTGCTCTGCAGAACCAGCCCTACGTCATGTTCATGTCTAGCTGGTTGCAGACCAGAGACCTGTGACTACATTTAATGCTTTTGACCATTGCTAATGCCAATTGCTTTGGTGGGTCATTCAAACCTGTCTGCAGCTGAGGTAGGAGTGTCCTTCCAGGTGCACTTTTACAGCTGCTCCATGATGACACTGTTCTGGAACTATTTTCTGTCATTACAATAGCTGTGTTGGTTTGGAAGTTTTTCCAGACGGGTAACCTAAAGGCCAGAGAATGTGAGCTGGAGAGAATAATCAATTGCTGATGATTCTTGTGAAAGTGTGCCTCATGTCCACAGCAAAATTAGTGCAATCAGTTGCCCGAGGTGCCATAGACAAGTGACCTTCCCCTCATAATTCAAAGGGGAAAAGAACTGCATTGCTCTCCAGTGGTCATTGTTCCCTTCTGAGATAAGTAGTGGATTCAAACTGGCGGACACCCAAGGTGGGTGAGTGCTAGAGGTGATCAACAGTTGGCCCTCACATCATCGGTGTCCTCACATTGTCAGTGTCCTCTGGGTGTAGCAGTGCTGTCGAGGGGCTGTGCTCTGCTCTGCTTAGCGAAGGAAACTGGTTAAGTTGGGCAGAGGTCTCATCCCTCAAGTTCCCAAGCTGTCTGAGTGCCATGGGAGGCAGCTGGCAAATCAGGGAGTAGGAAGAGTTATGCCTGAATTCAAAAGACTTGCTAGGTTGATGTCCACATGATGGAGCTTTCAAAGGAAGTTTGGGTGCTCTGTTGCTCTGGTCCAAGATGTGCTGCTCTGTGAGGTCCATGTACATTACCAAAATTCGCTATAATTGAACCCACTTTATCAGTGGAGTCCAGTTGCTTTCTAGTGTGTCTTCTCACTGTGTAGGCACATGGATTTAACAAGGATTTACTGTGTTAAGTGCATGGTCATATGGTGGAGCAGCTGTAAACGTTCAGCAGTTCTCCAGAGCTGAACTAATGAGTGCGTGATTTAGTTCGGAACTAATGTATTATGCATTTCTTATATCCACGCTAGTGAGCCAGTGTCTGGGTTTAAACAAAGAGATGTTGTTCACCTGTTGTAATTTCCAGGCAGCTCTCAAAATAAGGGGTCTGAGCAATAATGCAAGTCTCAGTTTCAGGAATTTGAAAGTACAAATCCAAAGAAGTATAAAATGTTTAATTGCTGCATCTGATAGCAAAGGAAGAGTATGGGGAAGGGCCTGAAATGTACAGAATGGTCTTCAAGCAGAAGGGCCCAGTTTGTCCCCCACGGATGACAGACAAAAAGGCACAGGACCTGCAGGGAGTTACCCAAAACATTACTTGTTTCTGGCAGATGCTGATTTTGAGAGGAAGCAGGTGACGGCATCTTCAGAGTTAGTTGTTTTTTAAGTTATTTACTTCCAAAACAGTTTTGTGACCACATTGCACTGGTCAGCCTGATCTAGAGGATCAGACACTGGGTGTTCCTGGTGGCAGTTTGGTACCGAGGTGGCCTTGGCGGTGGCCATGCCGCTGTTGCACTGCACGTGATTCTTCGAGGATCCATCACAGAGCTCTGCTTGTGGGTGTCTGTGCAGTTTTATCTGGACTATGTCTAACTCTGTACAGAGGAGATTTGGATATATCCAGTCTGTAATGCTGCTAAGCCAGCACGATTCTCTTTGCTTCCATTGCTGCTCTCTTTCCTGTGGCTCTGGCTGTGTATTAGTGCAGAGGAGCTGATGACTTCACCTCACTCTGGAGTACTGAGGAAATACATACAATAATAAGGCAAAGGTTCTCCTTTGTAACTCTGGCCTTGATTCATCTGCATTGTATACTACACATATCAATAGACCTTTTTCTTCCTCTTGCTTGTAGCTTTAAATCCTCCATGCAGAAAGGTTATTGTCCATAAAAATTGATTTTGGGTAACCGCTTGCAACTCACCCACCATTTCTCAATGTTATCTTCCTGGTATTTAGCAACAGTGGCATGAATATGTACCTGGATGCTTCATTTGCATGTAATGGTGTTTCTGGGAGATTTGAGACAAATTTACACAACCGAGGTTCTTTAGAATATTTAAGGGTGTCAGCTGTATGAAAGCATCTTGCAACTGCAACATTCTTGACTCAGTAATACTATGGCTAAGCAGCAGCTCTTCATTCCTAGAGGAATACATTTTTGGCATGATACAGAGTAAGCAGTTGGTGCAGAATAAGATACTTAACTGTCACAGAAAGTTTTGGTGTTATGAGTGGGCTATAATTAACACATTGAAGCTTTTTGATTGCAAAACATTGGAGGTTTTTTTATTTTCATAGACAAATACTGGGCATTAATATGTATTTAAGATGTTGATAGTTTATTGTTTGTTTTTTTTTCTTTTGGACTTTGGAACAAAAAAATCTCTTCTAGCAGTTGCTTGTGTAGAGTACTTGAATCCAGCGGTCCAATGATCAGTAACATGTTCGTAATATCTCATATAGGAGATTCACTCAATCCTTTAATGTCTCTACAACATTGCATTAGGTTCTTGCTAAGCACAAAAGTAGGAAGGAAGAAGAATATACCTGGGCTTAGTGATTAATATCTTCCCAATTAGTAAGATCTTGATTTTCAGCAAGGATGATGGGAAGGATTTATACAGCTGACAATTTGAGAAGGTCCTTATGTAAAATGCTGTCTTTGGCTTGTTGAAACCTTTAGAATTGAGTTGGATTTCTGTTTTATGCAAAAGGAAAAAATAATGCTATGAAATGCTTGATTTAATTGGGGAAAAAAACCTTACTAATTTGAATGAAGGGAAAATGCTGGTTGAGGCTTGAATTGCAAAAGCACAATCTGGCAGCACTGCTGGCTGAAAATAAGGTCGTCCGCTATGAAGATCCACAGTTTTGACAAAATGTGCTGTTGATTGTTTCCTGCATACAGGACGGGGTGACATTCAGCCCCAGTTGGATAGTGCTTTACAAGATGTCAATGATAAGTACCTGCTGCTTGAAGAAACCGAGAAGCAAGCTGTCAGAAAAGCTCTGATTGAGGAGCGCGGTCGATTCTGTACTTTCATCTCGATGCTGCGACCCGTGATAGTAAGAGCTCTCTGTTTTAAGTCGGTACAATTCACAAATTGGATAAGTGGCCAAAAGCCTCTAAAAAGAGTAGCTTGTTACAGCTTAGGAGTGACTCTCTAGAGCCATAGAAACTGGCCAAAATTCATCTCTGCCTAAGAAGTGGCAAGAGCTGGGCTCTGTCATGTAGGCATGTGGAGTAATTCAGCAACTGAAGACACTGAATGATTTCAAGATGACTAATGGGAAAACAATGGGCATAAAGACTTAAGTGGGCTTGAGTTCCCTGTGCATACCGACCTGAGACATTGCTAATGCAGTTTTTTCCACTGCTTTTTTTCTTAACGTCACATTTTAATATAAATCTTCCTTACTCCTACTCCAGTGCTAGGACTGATAAATGTTTGAAGACCTCCCCTGTGTAATGATGACATTATCTGACAGATTGCAGGCTGCAGTTTTCTGGCAGCTCTTTTCCTCCTACATGACAGCTTTTTCAGTTGATTGAAAAGGTTTAAGTATATTTTTGTAATCTCAGGTTGTCTGAAGCCCAGCGATGAATCGTTAGTGGCTTTGTGCAAGCACGATGCATTTTGGAAGGGTCTCCAGTGTACTGGGAAAATGTTCCCAGTGGTTGTTTACAAAGAGCATCAGTCTCAACAGAAAACCATGATTAGAGAAGTAGGGAGGTGATGGCTGAGCAGGAGGAGGTGAATTGCAGACTCTGAGGACCTGGATGAAATTACCATGGTAGCTAAGGGATTACTATGGTAACTTACAGTGCAGGAATCATCTGAGTTAGCTGGTGATTCTAGCTTGAGCCAGAATGAATCATAGATGTATTAATGCTCTGTACCTGTACAGTGCCTTTATTTCAAAGTTTCCAAAAACTAGCAAAAAGTACAAGTTTAACACCTGTTCAGGTTCAAGGTTAAAATCCTTAGAGCATAGTCGTGAGTATACATAGAGGAGTTGAATCTTTTTCAAATGCAGCAAAAATGACACTCTTTTTCTGAAGATGTCACAAACAGAAGGCTGAGACTTACCTCATTGGTGAGAGAAAGGATTTCTGGGCCTCAGAATTTACAGCAATCTTAAAGTAGTTATAAAACTCTAAATTGATATTTCCAACCCTCTTTCATAAGTAGCGATTGCTTAATGGGCAAAGAAAAAGCAGCTCCGCTGGGCATTCCCACAGTCATCAGCAAAAAGAAAAAGCTCCTGTATTGCATTATGGGTCCGATTTTTAAAACCTGTGATTAGGTTAATTACAAGGCTGTGATTAGCCTTGCTCTTTTGTCTTTTCAGGAAGAAGAAATATCAATGCTAGGAGAAATAACCCATTTACAAACCATATCAGATGACCTGAAAAGTCTCACCATGGATCCACACAAATTGCCATCTTCAAGTGAACAGGTTAGCTCTTGTTACCTGGAAAACATTTTTATTTGTAGCTTGTATCGGTTTTCCTTTTGTGTTATAAGGAATATTGACTACTGGCATTTAGTGGCTTAATGTTACGTTTTGTAGATGCTTCACTGCAGCAAGGTCATTTATAACATAAGCAATTTTAAAAAATCGATTTTGAAGTACCAACTGAGTGCTCCTGAAGTATTTGGTGAGACCAGTGTGAAGTTCTAGCAGTAACACTTTGAGGTATATAAAGATGCCCAATTTTTGCTGAAAGTAATGAAGAATGAGTGTCATCTCCTCGCCCTGCAAATCATCCCTGTCTTTTTGTGGTCACAAGATTGCTGGGATTAGATAGCTTGACGGAGCCTAACATTGGAGCATTTCTCCATGCTTTCCTTAAAATGCATAGGAAAATGTGTATCATTAAATTACTCCCAATAGGACCTTTTTCTTGCTGTGTGCACTCAGTTTTCTTGTCATACTTTAATCACCTTATCATTGACCTAGAAGTGTAAAGGAGGAAAGCTCTGCTGTGGTTGAATATTGGATCGTCGATGATTTTTTTTTTTTTTTTTAATGCAACAGTTTTTAAACTCTAAGGCTGTTAATAGTTTTTTGGGTTTTTTTAAGGGGAAAAAAGTCAAAACAAAACAGCTTACAGCATGCATAAAATAAATCTCCACTTTACTTTTTAAGGACTTTTCCATTCAAATCTGAACTTTCCTTCTGTGATAGCAGCCCTAGTGTTGAAGTATGGTAGTTCCTGGAAAGCCAAGGATGAAGCTGACTCCCTGTGTAGTATACACAGCGTAATTCTGGAAGAGAACTGAGGCTGGGTCAATTGGCACTGAAAGTTTGTAGTGGTGATAATTGCTGTATGACAAGCAGATGCTTTCTGTTAATAGGGGAAAAACTTTTCCACATCCTTGATGCTATTGATTATCTTTCATCAGGTAATTTTAGATTTGAAAGGTTCTGATTACAGCTGGTCTTATCAGACTCCTCCATCCTCTCCCAGTACTACCATGTCCAGAAAATCTAGTGTTTGCAGGTAAGTAGACTGGTAATATTTAATTTTAGCGTGTTTGGGGGCAAAGGGAGGCAAGTTCAGACTGTGGTATGAATTTGTATGCATACTTAAATCTTAAATAACAACTCTTAATTAAATCAATCCCTCATGGTCTTTCTCCATGTAAGTGTGTGACTGGGAATATTAAAAAGGATGGGCATAACTGAACAACTTTTAAACTCAAGACAACTTGAAGATGCTTTTGATTCAGTTCTCTTGAATCCATTTCAGATCAAAGAGCAGACTGTACTGATCTAAGCTCTGAGATTGTTCCTTCATAATTTCCTTTTCTGTTTTTCGTGCGATGGCTTTTTAGATTATTCTAAGTAGCTGTTACTAATCAGTAAGTTAAAGTGTTTGAAAAGGAGAAACATCCTTGGCAATTGCCCTTTCAGTCTGGTAGATGGAAATGGTTTTTTGATACAAGTTTTTTTGACTGTTTAATGCTGTCTAATGCTGTCCTGGAATATGTTGAAACACTGGATTCTGTCTATGCTTTCTCCGTAAAAACTGTTTTTTCTCATAAAACAGTTTATTAGCATGTTGCCCCCATGCCCTGGTGTCTACATTTACTCTTTCCTTTTACTGAAAAGGAAGATATCCTATTGTGTATTCTGCTCAACACCTTTCTAGCTGCTCTTGAATGATTACCTTTTGGTTTGCTTTATGAATAATGTACTACAGGTTCCCTGTGTATGAGCAAAGTTACCTATAGCATGTCAGAGCAAGTGAACATGACTTCTTCTGTGTACCTACTTGTCTCTGCATGCAGATATATATAAAAAAAACTTCAGTACTTTTATATATATATGTGAAAACATGCATATTTAGAGCAACGAGCACAGGCTTAAAGATGCAATATCCTGAAGCTGTAAAAGAAAATGGCAAAAAAAAAAAAAAAATTAATCATCTGTTCCTAATCAATCTCATCTTGTGCGGTAAAACCTGTATGGCAACAGACTGTTGTGTATGGGTAAAATAAGACAGAGCTCCTCTTCCCCTGCTCCAAGCCGACTTGTACATCTTGTGTGCTACATGGAATTTGTGAGCAGGAGGTGCAGACCTCACCCATGTGTCCCTTAGAGCCTTCCCTTCAGCTAGTCAGTGGGCTCCTGTCAACAAAGGTAGGAAGCTGCCTTCAGGTTGATGCATCCCACTAGTCCTGCTCAGCCACCCCAGCAGGAAACTTCAGAGGTTCCCACACTGTGGTTGGCTTGTCATTGTTGTCATTCACTGGCGATTAAATATCTCTTTGTTCGAAAAATCAGTTTTGTTCTTCATGGATATTAATTGGGGTTTTAATTCTCTGATCATCTTTCTTACTAACTAAACCTACATACCCAGAGCCTTGACTTCACACAATAAGCCGTCACATGCTTTTTTCTGGTAGGAAGCCTTCATGGGAGCGAAACTTGTCCTAGGTACTCTGAAGCACAGAGTTTTGGTGGTGCTTTCAAAAGTCTCACACATTTGCCTGCTGACTGCAAAAGCCTGTCTAGAGGCAGACTTTTAGATGAACTGTGATGCCTTTGGACACCCTGCTAGAGATCCCATTGAAAATTTGGGCCATGGTGGAAGAGCAACAAGGTGTAAGGCAGGAATAGGGAAAAGCCATCAGCAGACTGGTTTTGTGCAGGTGCTGTGCAAATGCTAGGGAGGGCTTATAGCAGTCCTTTCATCCCTAAACTGACTTGTACTCTGAGTGGTTACAGAATTTGATCATCTGAGTGAAATTCAAGGTAAAATGCCATTTTCTCTCTGGTCGCAAGGGATACTGCAGCTGCTTACAGTTCTTTACTGATATATATGTGCATATATATATTTAATTTGTCGACATTTTTTCTTTTCTGGTTTATGCTGCCTGTTGCTAGAGACATGTGGAATGTTAATTGTACTGTATATGGGTCTCTCCCCACCCTGCCCTTGTGTCTTTTCCTCTCCCCTTTCCTTCTTTGTTCCTTTTGTCTCTCACAGCAGTCTGAACAGCGTTAACAGTAGTGATTCCCGGTCCAGTGGCTCGCACTCGCACTCACCTAGTTCACACTATCGCTATCGCAGCTCCAATCTGCCTCAGCAGGCACCCATGAGGCTGTCCAGTGTGTCCTCCCATGATTCTGGATTCATGTCCCAGGATGCTTTCCAGTCCAAATCGCCATCCCCCATGCCACCAGAAGCACCTAACCAGGTACGTGCAAGCATGAGAAGAAAAACCTGACGTGAGCTGGACTCTGTAACTTGGCTCACTTTTCACGAAAAGGATCTGGTGTGGTTTTGGGGTACCTTGGAGTCAGGTTAAACACTGAGGGTAAGGTTTGTCTCACTGCACTTCATCCATCTGAAAGTTGGGCTTCTAGCTGGAGTGATTTATGCTGCTTTTGCAGTTGGCACTGAAGAAAGGGATGAGTCGCTCTTGGGGGATTTGGTTTTCACTCTAGCCCTGGAGGGAGCCTAGATGCCTAACTTCCAGATACCTACAGACGAGAAAGAGCAACAAGTCCCACCTTACAGAAGGGAGTAATATTCACGTTACTCACTGAGGTTACCAGTTAATATCCTGCACAAATTGCAAGTTGCTAATATCTGGTGGCTGTTTACCATTTAATGGACAAATATCAGTGCCAGAACAGCCTTCTGACAGCTTTAGTATTGATACTGGTGGCTTTGGCGTCAGAGAGAAGCCTTGTATTCCTCCCCTGCAAAGGGCCTGGAATACTCAAAATGCCATTAGCAGTATCATATGAAATCGGTTTTGCCGTTTTTTATGACATCCCTCTCTGTGGATAGGCTTGCTCTTTTTGACTCTCAATTGAGCACTTTGCAGAAATAAGGTTTCTGCATGAAAATTAGAGGTATTTTTAATTCTTTATGGAACTTAGAAGTGAGTGTTTGTGTAGTCATATAGCATAATATCCTGAACCCAGCCAAACTAAGAGGATTTCACTATAAATATAAGCAAAATTTTTCCATAGAATTTTTTGGTCTGCAGAAGGAAGTTGCTGCTCTATTTGTTCATGGCATCATTCCTGTAAAAACTAGCTGGCCACCTGCAGGCAGAGGTTTGGACACCTCTATGGCATGTGTCTTCCAGCACCTGAATTCTCTTTTCTGTTTTGGGTCTTTTTTAACAAATCACATGGCAACTACAATATTTTTTAAACAAGGCTGAACTGCTGTCTCACATTATAAATCCCATCGTAAATCGTAGCTACAAACTGAAGTGGACCTAATATCCTGTTGTTGAGTATCACTCATTTTTAATATACCCTGAGGTCACTGGAGGAGATTGTCCTTTAGTTTAATAAAGGTAGTTGCACTCCTTTTCATGTGTTGGAGAGTAGACAGTTTTGTAGGCAATGATAACTTTAATCCTTGCAGTCAGCAAGCAGCCAACAATTTCACTGTTAGTGGTTACCAAGTGTCACCTGCACACTTAAGCTACTCCTGGGCCACCTTTGACAGCACACAGACCCTTACTTTTTGCAGAACATTTAGTAAGTAGCACCCTAGTGAAATTTTTAGGGTATCATCCAAAACAACACTGGTTCATTTAGGCTTGGAACATGTTCTCAAGGGAAGCTCAACAGGTTTTTAGTATATTTACCTCTTTCATTTTAATAGAAATGCTTTGTTTCAAATGAATAAATCTTCTGCACTGTCCCCAGTCTGGACACATCAGCTTTTTTTTATAGATGACATCCTGAAGAACTTTGTGCACACTAATAAAATGAATGTTTTGTTTAGATTGGCTATGGCTAACCTAAGTGAAATGCAAAAAAGTAAATGAGCAATAATAAAGTAAACTGGAATAGTAACAAGGTAAGGAAGTTGGCTTTTAAGATACATACAATCAGTTTACATGCTAGCATCATCTTTGGTTTTCATAGTATCCACTGCACCCGCATAAAAGGGCGGTAATCTACATGATGATGCTATGTTTGCAGATGGGGATGTAACTTCGCAATTGCCCTTAGCATGGAAAAAAACCCAACACCTCTCCTTGCAAGTTCCCCTGTTAGGCAGGGGAGAGAACTTAGGCCGGTATCAGCTGGCACAACATCCTGAAAGTTGATGGGAGTCATGCTGATTTACACCAGCTAAGTTCATACGCTTTCACTTCATTTTAGAAACTGCCCATAAAGTTGCAAACTGATCCAAGCATCACTTGAGCTACTCATGAGCTGTAGAAGGCTGCAGCAGTGTGGCATTGACTTGACAAGTGTAGTGTGTTGGTATAACAAATAGGTATGTGCTCTGTATGTCTCCAGTTCTGTATACCTTTACACAGAGAAAAAGGTAACAGATCATTGCCTGGCCGCTTCACCTTTGCTTAAGTGTCTTGCTGTGTATGTTCAGCACTAAGTAAAATGTGTGTGTTGTGCTGACAGGTAACTGTGATCATGAGCTTACCAAGAAGCTGTTCAATTTGCAGCGTTATTTCATGTTGTGTGTCTCTAACCCACTGACAGATCTTCTTGTGGTATTGTGCTTTTGAGGCTTGCTGGTGGGTGGGGAGGAGCAGCAATACCGGCTGCTGACTGTTTCTAAAACACTGATGTCATTGTTTCTAGTAGCTACACTGAGAAAGCAGAAAAGCAAGCTCTGGAATCAACAAAGGAAATGAAAAGCTATATATCTTGCGCAGGTGGACACTTTGCTGATGTTTGCTAGCTACATGCTGTGGCATCTACTGGCAGCAGTAGTTCTGAAGGCAACAAAGCCCATTTTCTTTTATTAATGGATTTGAAAAAATAAGTAGCAGGGGGCCACATACAGTTCCCACATGATGGGAATGAGACTATATGAGCTATATGAAGCCTTTATGCTCTCACTTAAATTTTAGACAAGCAAGTGTCACTGAAAATTAAACTGAATTTATTCAGAAACACAGATGGGAGGGAGGGGGAAATTTTGAACAAGGATTAAGTAGAGATTGAAACAACATACAGACTATACCAGAGGAGAGAGGACTGGCAAAACAAAGACTGCGTTTCAGCCTAGAGTTGCTGAGTAGTAAGTCTTTACAGTTATCACACTCTGCATGGAAGATAGAAAAAGAGCAATTACACTGGTTTAGTACACTCTTTTCTGCAGCATTGCTGTTAACATCACTGGGAGTAAAAGTGTTAGCCTGTATCAGGTAACTGTCTGTGTGTTGTGGTTTAACCCCAGCCGGCAACTAAGCCCCACACAGCCGCTCACTCACTCCCCCCGGTGGGATGGGGGAGAGAATCGGAAGGGTAACAGTGAGAAAACTCGTGGTGTGAGATAAAGACAGTTTAATAGGTAAAGCAAAAGCTGCGCACACAAGCAAAGCAAAACAAGGAATTCATTCACTCCTTCCCATCAGCAGGCAGGTGTTCAGCCATCTCCAGGAAAGCAGGGTTCCACCACACATCACGGTTNGGGATAGCCCTTTGGTCGGTGGGGGTCAGCTGTCCCAGCCGTGTCCCTTCCCAACTCCTTGTGCCCCCCCAGCCTGCTGGCTGGTGGGGTGGTGTGAGGAGCAGAAAAGGCCTTGGCTCTGTGTAAGCACTGCTCAGCAGTAACAAAAACACCCCTGTGTTACCAACAGTGTTTCCAGCATAAATCCCAAACATAGCCCCGCACTAGCTGCTATGAAGAAAATTAACTCTATCCCAGCCAAAACCAGCACAGCATGTGGAAAGGTCACTGTAAAATGTTTCAATCTTAATTAAGCAAGTGCATTTGGGTGTAGCTGAACAGCTGAAAAGCATCACAGGTCTCTTTCTGGAGCAGAACAGTTTCTCTAAATGCCAGATTTGAGGTCAGCCCTGGCCAGCATCACCCATGGCATGTGCTGACACCATGTAAAGCCCTTCTGACAGACCTGCTGCTGGGAGCGCTTGGATGAATACCCAACATGGCTGATGCCATTAAACATACATGTTGTCCTATGTAGTAGACAAACGCCTGAGAGCATCTGTGACGAAGCAGTATGGTAGTAATACCATAGTTATGTTTGGTTTAGGGAGGATGATAATAGAAGGATCCATTGGACTTGGAGTGAACAGACCCAGGGGAAGTGATTATGCAGTTGGATTTTAGAAGCTGCTTATGACTTGGTGGGGATGAAAGCAGGGGGAGAGAAAGAGAAAGAAGCAGATGAAGAAAAAAACTGCTGATGTGCTGTCAAACAGCAGAGGGCTAAGTCTTTATTGTTAGAATATTCTGGAAATCACTTTCCCTAAACAGTGAAGTAGAGGGAAAACAGGTGTGACCTTGCTTCCACCTGTACAAATTAGCAAGCTGGAAAGTTTCTGCTTTTAAGGAGACTCTATTGCTTGAAATAGCTTGAAGTTAGAGTGGGCAAATACATTGCTAAAACTCTTCAGTTTTCCTTGTAAATTAAGAAATGCTCCAAAATTAGACCTTAAAAAAAAAAAAGAAAGAAATGAAATCTATCTGTCAGTTATCACCAGATATTTTTCTCCTAAATTTCCTTTTCAGATTAGGTTTCCCAAGGGTTTATCCCTGACTAGAAAAAAGGGGACAGGAGAGCCATGTTCCTGGAAGTGAATCAAATTGAGGAGGTGACCTTGAGTCACTATCCAAAGCTGTTTGAAAGGTGACTGAGGAGTCTTCCACTGACTGCAGAGGGACATTGGACCAAGCTCTTCATTAGGATTTGGTCTCCTGGGAAAACCTTGCCCAGGAAGCCCTGTCTGGTAGTTGAGGAAGGGAAGGGGTTAAGAAAGCAATATAATATTTGAATGGAAAACATAGGAAACAAAGGATGCAAGTAATTCCAGATAACCGCGGTCCTTTTATAGGTTAGTAGGACAACAGATGGAGAATACAATCATACAGTCCAGTAGCCCAAAATACAGCTTTTTTTTTTTTTTTTAATGTGCTTGCTGCAATTTATGCATACCACACCTAGCAGTGGGACACTATCCAAGAACAAGCTGTGGCACAGTGTCCGAGAGACCAGATACCAAGCTATGTATCCATAACATACATTTGAGGAACTGGTTGTTACTGTGCAGAACACAGTTTTAGCTTTCTGCTGATACTGTTAACTTTAAGCTTTTTTCTCAGACAAGATGGTTTGAGAGCGGAGCAGAACCACCATTATCGCAGCTGTTGGAAAAAAACCCATAATCTCCTGAGGTTAAAATAGCTAAAATGAAAGAAGTAATTTTAAAAATTATTCAAACTAAACAGGCATTTTTAAAGGAATCAACTAAAATAAGCTGAAAAAATCCCATCACCAAATTTCTCACTCCATGGGATGCGGAGTAGAAATTGCTCTGCCTGGTGTTTGCCTGTGCGTGTGCTCCCAGGAGTGCGTATGCCAGTGGGTGTGCATCTAGAACAAGCACTCAAAAGTTTGGAGACTTTTTGCCCAAGCACTAACTGTGCAGTTTCTGTTTTCAGCCCCTCTTGTACTTTCTGCTAAGAAATGAAGGGTGGTCTGTGCTTCCCACACCCAAGTCCAACTATTCAAGACTCTTTCTGCAGTCTGATCCAGGCAGCCTTTGACCTGCTGCCGCTTGCATTTTCTTTACACCTTTCTGTCAGGAAAATATTTCCTTCAGTTCAGTATTATTCTGCCTCCCTTTCCAACATTTTGTCACTGTTGTAATCCTTTTTTTCGCAAGACCAGAGGCTCCCCTCCCGTGTGCCATGCAAGGTTCTCAAGGTGAGGAGACCCTGTTTCGCTACCACCACCTTTTGCATTTCCTTCAACTACCAAGGTGTTTTCCCCATGGCATCTTGGTTCTTCCTTTGTCTAGCTTTGCCTGCTGAAAATGGGCATGCTGAGTTAGTGGGATAGTCCTTTTTTTCATCTTTTTTTTTCACCTTGGAGTCACTTTATTTCAAAAACAAGTTTACCACTTCCAGTCTTTTTTTCCCCATACTCCAAGTAAATTGAACAATTCTTTGCATCTTCGGAATTTTCATTTTGGGCCTTTTTTCATCTAGTTGCTACATACAGCTTTGTTGCTAATAAATGTCATTTATGACCCATTTCTACCATTGCTTGACATAATCTTGTGAAGCTTCCGGCTTGTAAACAGGAATAGTCTATCAGATATAAACTCCAAATTCTCACTTGTCATCATTGGGGCATCTGCAAAAAGTAAGGTGACGTGATACCGTATTTGGAACTCAGACCCTTCACTGTCTGTCCTGCCATGTGCAGAGTATGCAGACCCAGGAGGGTCTTTCAGGCCATAACCATAAGGCTTCAGAAAGCATTTTCTGAAATTATGTTTTTCTCTTTTTTTTTTTTTTTAACTCACCAAAGTATAACACTAGTCTAAGTGTTCTCATGGGGCTTCTCAAACGGTTTCTTTTGCTGAGCAACCTGGAATGTCAGGCAGAACTTGGAGTTCTAAAAGCTACTTTTCTATAATGTATTTTTCTCTAAGGATAGAAAAAATAGGCTCATTTCCATTTAGTGTACTGTAGTTATGTCTGATGGCAGAGTCAATTGCAGCTCATGTTTGTCAGTACTCTTTATTTTTAGAGGTTTTTCTCCTGTAAAAGGAGTTGCATTAAATCAAGAATGTGACAAGTTCCACAAAATATCAAGGCACTGCATCATCAGGTACCCCACTGCATACTTTGCACTTCTCTCCTTAATTGCCACATGTGGTTTTGTTGTAGTTTCTTCTGATTTTCTGTTCTGAGCTTACTTGTACTCTAAACACATTTGACATGTCACCCGCAGATCTGATCTCATGTCAGCATAAGACGGGATGTACATTATTTCTGTAAAATAATCCACCACATTACATGTTTTTTAAAATTTTTAACAGCCTTTTCAAAGTTTCACTTAAATCCAGAGTTTGCTAATAAGCTCAGGATGCTGATACTGTATTGGCTTCTCAACAGCCCCAGTAGTCTTCACCAAAATCCTTATGGTGATGGTTCCCCATCTCAGGAGATCGACATCTCCTTTTACCTAGGCAATTAGCTATACATTCCCTATATGTAGCTTCTAGTGAGCAGTGAGACAACGTCTGGGTGTTAGCAGTAATTACTCCTCTGTAGGGTCTCTTATCCAGCTATCTTTTCATTGCATACTCACCCCAAGATCTCATCTAAGGTTGACTGATGGAATTTTATTTCAGATGAGTTTTCCCTTCCTCTTCAAAGTGTCATTCCTTGAAATCTGAGGCTTTGCTACACAAACTTGACACAAGAGCACATTCTCTTTGCTGTCATAAAATAAAATGCCAGGGATATCCTTAGATAGACTTGCTTCACCTGTCTTGGACTACCAAAGGATGAACTGCTTGTGTGTTGAATTGCTTGCTAGTGTTGAATTGCCTGACAATGAAGAGAGCTCAGTACTGCTCTGACGAGTTTGCCAGTATTCTAGACCATTTCCAAGCACTTGGCTGGACCTGCATGCACACCCCTACTCAGGAGGGTGCCACTTTCAAGGGGGAGATATAGAAGACCATTGTAGTTGGTAAACTGGTCCACATGGTTATTCACCTTGGCCTGCCTGTAGGTGAATTAGATGCTGTTGTAGAGGTCTTAGAGCAGCAAATGTACATGAAGGTGTGCACTGAAAATTGGAAGAGAAGTTCCTAGCTAGGAGCAAAATGTTTGAGGTTTTTGATGGATGCTCTATGTCCTGCATTTTCTTTGCTCTCCGTCCAAGCCCCTGATATTTTCTCTCTCTGCTGTTAAGAGAAAACAGGTGGCAAGCACATGCCACCATTTCTAAACTCAGCAGAGTGCATGTACCTTCATATTGGCTGCTGGGCAGAAAAGTTTGAGTCAGAGTGCTTTTGGTGTATGCACACTACCCGCAGAGGCACATGCATACAGATAATGCACTTTGGAAACCTCCAGTTTTGGTAAGTATCACTTCTTTCTCTGTTCCGTAATATTTGAACTCAGATGAGCTTTTCACAAGCACTTTTGCAGATCAGAATATCTGAGAACTTGTGACTGTAAGTGACGTTTGCTGCTCCATGTTTTAAATCTAAACCTTGTGTCTTTGAAGTACTGATGATCTGCTTTTCTGTATAAATCGGTTGTCTGACTATATTGCATGTTTGGACCATAGGTGCCCTCAGCTCCTTCAGCTTCTTGTTCTGAGAAAGCTAACAGAATTGAGATGCTGAAATTGCAATGAGGAGTTGAGATTGCTGCCTCGATTCCCTCATTCTCAAGCAGCGTGGCAAGTTCTCACATTAAGCAAATGGCTTGTTTTGTTTCTCATAGATTTCCTGAACATTAGCAATGGTTTTGAGCAATTTCTAATTGATTTTTAAAACCCTAACCCTTTGCTTCTCTCATCCTTCCCTCTCTCCTGTTTGTGTCTCTGTGTATGTGCTTTTTCTCTTTTTTTGTGTGTTTTTTTTTTTTGTGGGTTTTTTTTTTTTTTGGTGGCTTGTGTATCCTTTCCTTGCGTTGCGGTGCTGTTTTACACTGCAGAATTCGTCCAGCTCTGCCTCTTCAGAAGCCTCTGAAACCTGCCAGTCAGTGAGCGAGTGCAGTTCCCCCACCTCAGTCAGCTCAGGCTCCACCATGGGGGCTTGGGCCTCCACAGATAAGGTGAAAAACTTCATCTCGAAGACATACAAACCTACTAGCTCGTTATCCAAACCCAGCGACACTTGGGAAAAAAAAAAAAAAAACAAAACCAAACTTGCATGGGATGCAGCCAGGATTCCTCTCCATGAAGATGAGAATAGGAACTGTTGCACGCTCCCTTAGAAATTACTCTGTTTGAATAAACCACAGCGACACTTACCTTTAAACTAGCAGCTAGGGGGAGGCTACAAATTGGGCATTTTACAGAGGTAATTTTCTAAGAAAAGCTCATTGTCCACTTTTTCCACTCAAAGAGATTGTGGAACGCTGCCCAAACCATCTGGTTGCCTAACAAAGAGTATCTTGCCCAGGTTGTACCGTTTGTGGCTTCCCCTCTCTCTCCCACTAGGTAGCATGCATTACACTGAGCAGCTGGGGTTTGGTTTTGACCAAAACAAAAAGGAAAACAAAACACACATGGTTGGAATAAATTATGGGAGATGATATACTCTGAATCAGGGGAGGAAGTGAGAGCGGTCTCCATTCTCATCTGGTCAATCCTTGCTGTTAGTTTTTTCTTTTTTTTTTTTTTCTTCCATATCATCACACAGCTAGAACACGTCATTTTTGAAGGCTGTGTGCTTTTCCTCTCTGTCCAGCTACATAGACTAAATGCCACCAGTGCAAGTGCCTCCAGTATTGGGAATGTTTTGTTTCTATGTCTGCAGTCTGCAGGGTACCTAAATTGCAGAGGCTTTTTCACAGTGTGCTGCTTTCGTGGACAGAAGGCAAAGCTGCTCAGCCTGGAGACAATGACTGCTGGATTGATGTCTGAAATTTGTTATACCAAATAACAATTTTCAAGCAATCTCACTTCTGAACCAAGCATTGTATCAGTTTTCTGTTGTTTATTTGCAGCAAAGCTAAGATTTTTCTTTCTTTTGTTTTAAGATACCAAAGTTTTCTCCCTAGAGCATCAGAGTCACAGTATATTTTCATATTCATTCTGTTTATATTAATTTTTCTGTTTTTGTTTGTTTATTTGTTTCGTTTCCAGTTGTCTAATGGGTTTTATCACTGTAGTTTATCAAGTGACCCATCCGTAGCTTCAGTTGGTGCAGGTCCTTTCCCTCATTTCCCGCCTGTCTCCCGCGCGTGGACTCGGGCTCCCTCAGCCCTCCTTCCAGACTACGTTCATTATTACACCATTGGGCCAGGCATGTTACCATCATCTAAGATCCCTAGCTGGAAGGTTTGTGTTCCTTTTGTTGTGGCAGTCCTCACCTCCTCATACCAACAGTGTGCACACGGCAGTTGTTGCTACCTTTCGATCCATGTAGTTACTCATTGATTTGCTCTGTTTAGTATCATTCTCAATGGGCACTGCATGGTGATAATTGGAGAGCTAAAATCCGATAGTGGATATTTCTGAATGACCTTGTCTATTCTGGCACTGCCTAAAACATATTAAAGCTGACAGCACCTAGGTAGGAAGGAATAGTTAACTCTGGAACATTGGTGAAAGCACTCTGGGCTCTATTCAGCGAGAGAAGAGCTTGTTTAGCACTGTCAAAGCGCTCAGTTGAGCTGGGAAGTGCAGCCTTGGCATCCAGTTGGCTTAGAGAAACCATACATTGAACAACATGATGTTCTCACTGCGGCACCTGTGCTTGGCCCCCACCTTGGCCACCGGCAGGCATGCTCTTGGAGATCTAGCTGGAGTGGTTTAAGAAGGTGCTCATCGCCAGCTGAACCTAAGTGGTGACTGAAGCTATCCTAGCTTTACTGCCACATACTGACAGTGCTCACCCAGCTTGTTTTACTCACCTGGGTGAGGCCACCGACAAAGTCAGAGTGCAGTAACTTCCTTCAGTTGCTCCAGCTGGATCTGCAGGGATCTTCCTTGGCATCAAAACGTCTCTGCTATGCCAGAGCCTTGACTCTCATCCCTGCCAGGCGATTCCCCTGGGAGACCCGGCCCAGGAGCAAGGGGAGAAGGTCTCTTGTCTGTTGCCCTGAATCTTCACAAGGCTGATGTGCGCTTGATAGTAGCTGCACAAGTCTTAGATGCCTGTGGATGGTTATATGATACTGCATGTGCACCATGGGACCTTCTTATACATGTAAATTGAGATACCTTGTTAACAGATACCCCTAATCTCTCTCCAGCAGCTGGAGACTGTGGAGACATACAAACAGGGTGGCCACAGTGGTCCTGGGGCTTCAGGGTCATTAGTTGTGTCTATGCCAGAAGCATTTTGCCGATATATTTCACAGCAAAACACTTGCAGCAAAGACACAGCTGTTAAGGCAAAGCAGAGTTTCATATATCTTAATAAAACCAAAATACCTGTCTGCACAGGGGGCTTCTGTCAGTACAGCTGCCTTGCACTTCTCGTACCTTGGACTGAGACACATGTCAGTAAAAATCTATAGTGTGGTCTTAGCCCGTCATTAATCACTTGTCAGAAGGCTGTGCAGAGGCTGCCCAGCAGCCAGCTGCTGCCAGTGGTGGGGTGTGTGGCCTGTCCTCATGCACAAGTTGTTTCTTCTATTTTTATTATTAAAGCACCCTCTGTCTTCGTAAGGAAAAACTCTCTTAGGGTTGGGCTTGCCCCTGCAGCAGCTTGCGTTTGGGGAGCTGCTGCTTAGCAGTGGTTCTGCGTCCCAGCACAGGACAGCGATCAGTCCTGCTCTTTGTGTGCAACGTGTGGTTTCTGGACACCTTCAGGACTTTGCTTAATAGAGCCCCGAGTGAATATAGCCCTCGTGGCCTGAGGAATTTCTGTTTCAGATTTGGCACCAGTAAGTCAGAGTGAAGTTAGTCTTTCTTCAGTACAGATTATTCTTATAAACTAGATTTCAGATAGATAGTAAGTAAACAGATTACTCAGAGTAACTTGCTCCTATAAATGTGTATCAAAAATCTGTTCAAGCCTAATTTTTCAGAATTGAAGACGTGTAACCGCACGTAATACTAGAACTTGTGTACATCTAGAACGGTTACATCGCTGATTGGGCATTTATGTTTATTTTCTGCTGTGTGCCAGTGATTTTTGCATTTGAATTTCTGAAAATACAGGTTTTAACACAATGGAATTTCATTTAGAGAAAACTATAGTATTAAAATGTTAAATATCTTCATATAAGAACACTTAGGTAGAATAGGAAATTCAGATTCCCTTTAATAAAGGAGATAGGTTTTGTAAGTGAAGATTTTTAATATCCTCAAAATTAATTTATTTCTGGCCTTATTCAGAAAGGCGTATCCAGTTTGATACATAATCTGTTGTATTAAAATTGCCCTTTTGCATAGTTTTACTTGTAATTGAAGCACAGTTACTGATGACAGCTATCACTAACGAGCACATTTCCTTAGGACTGGGCCAAACCAGGCCCATACGATCAACCAATGGTGAACACATTGCAACGTCGCAAAGAAAAACGTGAACCAGATCTCAATGGAGGAGCTCAGAGCGGACCACCCGTGCCCGCTGAGGAGGCCCAGAGACCTCGGAGCATGACGGTGTCGGCTGCCACAAGGGTGAAACTCTAATTTCAGATACGCTCTTTGGTGCAAAGGAAGTGGATGTGCTAGCTCCTGCCAGTACTTCTTTGCCGTGCTTCATGTTGGCACGTGTTTATCTGACAAGGAGGACCGGTGTGGTGTCGGGGTGGTCAGTGGAAGTGATGTCAGCATGAGAGAATATGCCGTTGGGTATTGGCATTTGTAGAGCAACGGCATCCAGAGAAGCACCTGTTTCTTTGAAGCCCTGGTAAATGGTTAGACACAATTCTGTTGGGTTGTGATGGTGACAACCTCTGCGTGGGAGGAGAGACAGCTAAAAGTCAGTGAAGACTGATGAACCCTTTTAGGTGTAACGAGTCTCCTTTCTGTGTGTAACCAGCAGGGTGAGGAGATGGAGGCCTGCGAGGAGCTGGCGCTCGCTCTGACGAGAGGGCTGCAGCTGGACACCCAGAGGAGCAGTCGGGATTCCTTGCAGTGCTCCAGCGGTTACAGCACCCAGACAACAACTCCGTGCTGTTCAGAGGACACGATCCCATCTCAAGGTACCCATCCAAGAGATCTTCTTTTTCAGAGCATTCCCAACCTGGCCATCATGCACTCACCCCGCGGTGCCAAGGAGCTATATTCCAGCAGCTATCGCTCACTGGCTTTGTAGTCAGCTGGGGAGGAAGGGGTGAATGTTGCTGTTGTGAAGAGTTTTCCAGCTTGGAATGCAGCCTGGATTTATTAATGAAATAGAAACCTGAATTGCTGCATAGTGTACTGAACGATCGTATTTTCTTGTGCATCACTAGAATGAGTTTTAGCTTAAGGATGCCACCATTTTAAGGAAGATGCTGGAGTTATAGTTCATGGGTTAAGTGGAATGATACTGGTATTGCATCATACACTTCTTGTGGTAGTAGTGTCCTTTCTGAGCTCCTGTCTTAACAAATACGCCCTCATGAGCTTTGCTTTCTTCTTCCGTCAGTACTCTGAATCTGCTCTTGGGTTCCCTTCGTAACCCTTAACTTCCTGCCTACACAGAAATACTGTAGTTGGAAAAAAAGGATCCACTGGAGACCTTAACTTGGGCATACCTGGGAAGCTGCAATAAGGTGTTGGGTTTTGTACCCTGTTTCAGAACCAGCAGCAAGCTGAGAGGAGTGAGTTTGGTGTTTGCAGTTCAGCAACTGCCTTGTTTGCTCAGCTGAGGTCGCTTGCGCTGTGCAGTCACAAGAGGCAGCAGGGCTTGCGGAGGGCCTAGCCTGGCTCAGCAGTTCCATGGAAAGGAAGGAACCCGACGCAATTATTGAAGCTGAGGCTGAGTTTTCAGAGCTGACAGCTGGGATTTACTTTGTTTGCAAAATAAGCAAATTTGCTGCTGAAGTCACTGGTGCACAGTCCCCTGAGCCCCACGTTGCCTAGTCTAAAGTACACTTTTTAGTCACTAACTGTTTTACCTATTTGTATCTACTAGTGGTAGCATATGGCCTGTAGGGTGCTAGGTTTGGTATCTTAATGTTGGCAACAATCGTTGAGTCTTCGTTACTGTCGTGGTTTAACCCCAGTCAGTAACCAAGCCCCACACAGCCACTCGCTCACACTCCCTCCCCAGTGGGAGGGGGAGAGAATCAGAAGGGCAAAAGTAAGAAAATTTGTGGGTTGAGATAAGAACAGTTTAATAATTGAAATAAACTAATAAAAATAATAAACTAATAAAAATAATAATATAGTAATTGTAATGAAAAGGAGAACAACAAGAGAGAAACAAAACCCAGGAAAAAAACAAGTGATGCAATTGCTCACCACCCGCTGACCGATGCCCAGCCCGGCCCCGAGCAGCGATCGCTGCCCCCCAGCCAGCTCCCCCAGTTTCTATACTGAGCGTGAGGCCGTATGGTATGGAATAGCCCTTGGGGCAGGGTGGGTCAGCTGTCCTGGCTGTGCCCCCTCCCAGCTTCTTGTGCCCCTGGCAGAGCCTGGGAAGCTGAAAAGTCCTTGATAGTGTCGGCACTACTGAGCAACAACTAACACATCAGTGTGTGATCAACATTATTCTCATCCTAAATCCAAAACACAGCGCCATGCCAGCTACTAGGAAGAAAATGAACTCTACCCCAGCCGAAACCAGGACAGTTTCTTAATTAGTTCTTTTCAGAGGAGGTATTGATGCGTGCAGTTCTCT
The DNA here is from genome assembly GCA_013400535.1 of Scopus umbretta. Taxonomy (NCBI): domain Eukaryota; kingdom Metazoa; phylum Chordata; class Aves; order Pelecaniformes; family Scopidae; genus Scopus; species Scopus umbretta. Next base: position 5,331 of record VZTL01068912.1, on the reverse strand, counting down.
TTCACATGAGATGTGGGCAGCTTTAGGGTCGGTCTGCTGTAGTGCCTTCAGCCATGCAGTCTGAGAATCTTGGTCACAATCTCTCAGGCTTCCTTCCTCCTAAAGGTGAAACCTCTCTTAATTGCTATTGATCTCCAGGCTTTTTTGGTTATATATACTTTTTCAGTTATACGTACTTTAGACTTGCTGACGTGACTCAGCTGTCTCCTCCAGCTTGTTCCTAACGCTGTATTTTGGCCTCAGTTTCAGATTATGATTATTTCTCTGTGAGTGGTGACCAGGAGGCAGAACAACAAGAGTTTGACAAATCTTCCACCATCCCAAGAAACAGTGACATTAGCCAGTCCTATCGCAGAATGTTTCAAACCAAGCGTCCTGCTTCCACCGCAGGTCTGCCAACCACGCTTGGACCGGTCATAGTCACCCCCGGCGTCGCCACCATCAGACGGACCCCTTCCACCAAGCCTTCAGTCAGACGCGGTACCATAGGGGGAGGTCCCATTCCGATCAAGACGCCGGTGATTCCTGTCAAAACACCAACTGTCCCCGATATCCCAGGGGGGCTGCCCGGCACCCTCGCTGGGACGGAAGAATGTCCTGAGCAAAGCCCTGAGTCTCCGGCAGCAGGAGATGGCGGGCAAGGTGTCACCAGCATGCCCTCATCCTCGTGGAGCGGACAAGCATCTGTCAACCCTCCGCCGTCAAGCCAGAAACTGAGTGCTGCCGACGAGCAGAGGCAAGCGGTTCCTGAGAGCGAGGGGGAAGAAAGCGACCGGGATGGTGCCGGTGCCCTCGCGCCCGCGGGCCAGCCGGAGCTCGATCCCGGAGAGCTGAGTCCTGGGGACGTCCCGCAAGGTGAAGATATGCTGAACGCCATTCGGCGTGGTGTCAAACTGAAGAAGACGACCACGAATGATCGCTCAGCACCTCGTATTTCCTAGGAGTGGAAAAGCTGCCAGAGTACTAGCCGCCGAGAAGGAACTGTGAGGAAACTAATTTGTCTCTATCCATTCCAATCTGTAATCAGTGAATTTTTTAAGATACTCGGTAACAGACAGTCTGAAAGTACTCTGAAAGAGAAAACAAGGTGAAAGAGCGTAGTAAGACATAATCTTCACTGGTGTTTTAATTTGTAAATATCAATGATTTTGTTTCTGCATTTTTTTGATCTAAGTTACACTTTTAATTTTTTCTGAAGGTGCCAAATCCCATTTACCTTTTTTATAACTCTCTTTGTAAAGTTTTAAATCATAGGAGAAAAAAAAATGTCGAGTAGTTAACTTCAGCAAAGGGATTTAATGAAAATGTGGCTTTTTTGCAAGCTTTTGTAGAGCGCCTTGTAATAGTGAGGTTAAAAGACAAAACAAAACAATGGGACTTACTTTGAAGTTTAAGTCAAGCTGTAGGGAACAGATCCTCATTTAAGTATGAAAAAAAAAGTTTGAAAAGCAGGAATAAAAAATTGACAATAAAAGCAATATATAATGCAAGGAAGAAACCTGCAGTTGGTAGAGTATTTGGGGGGGTTGTGGGGGGGAGGGAGATGCCATCAAAATAGCAGATGCTCTTGCACAAAAGTAGCCTAGTAGGATTAATTACGAGTAGCTTCATGGTAAATGCATCAGAATAAGCCATATTGGATTGCAGTGTTTTGTTTCTGTAGGGTGTTTTAAAGACTGGGTTTTTTCCACATTTCTTTTTTGACTGCACAGCAACAACTCTCAGTCACATGCATGCAGCCTTAACTGTGTAGGCTAGGTTCTTCCACCTTCACTTTTTGTTCCGCTCATCCTTTCACTGAATACGAACAAGGACAACAGGCTTAAGGCAGTTACAAAGGTGAAAACGTTTTTAAAATGCAAGCAGGGAGTTCTTAGATATTATCAAAATGCCTTTTTCTGACTGTGCCCAGCAGGCTGGGCACCTTGGAAAGCCCAAATATTTTGAGAAAAAAAACTTAACCATTTGACAGGTGTAACCAGCTTGTGATCTAATAAACTGCGAATGTTTCTTTCCAATACAGGGGCTTGTTTTTCTTAACTTCTTTGAAATGGCAGTTGATTGGCTTTTCTTAAATACCCCAAAGAAAGGGGCCGAGGGTGGGGGGTGGGGAGAGATACTGGTTTTTTGATAATACTGGGAGTCTGACCGCTATCTTCTCTTTTTTTGTACTTTAAGTCATGTTTTTGGAACGCTGTTGATAGAATTATTAAGAGTTGGATTTTTTCCTTAAAGTAATAGTAAGTTATTGCTGCAATACCCGTCTCCTAAAGCTGATAGAAATGTGCAGACCCCCGGGCACGACGCGTGTTCCGATCAGACAGTCCGGAAGGATGCCATCTGCCCACCCAGCGCAGAGCCACGCGTGGATGGCCACCAGACTTCCATCCGGGATTGTTCAAAAATGCACCAAATAATACAGATAAGGGGCTAGTTTCCACCAGACCCTCTGCAGATTTCTCTTGGCTCTAGACTTGCCTACATAACCTCTTATGCTTTAATACATAACTGCATTGGATGTGATAGTAACTGTGTAGTCACTGTGTTCTGTATAACATTTTACACTGCTGTGGTTGCTAACCTTTTTTTTTTTTTGTTATGGCTTAAAAGCAAAAAAAAAAAAAAAGGCATGATTCTTAGAAAATACTAAACCTTCCTTTCTTTGAAAAACAAGCTCCTTATTACCGAATATAATAAACAGTAGTGCCTGTGGTGTAGCCCACCGATCTTGATACAGTAGCTGATGCATTGTGCAAATGAGGCTTTGAGAAGGTTTTTGCATAAACAAAAACTGCTAGGAGATAATCTCAATAGTTAAAAGTGTTATTTAAACCTTTGAAATAAATGGATGTAACTGTACCCGAGTACAGCTTTTCACTTGTTTAGTTCTTAAACGTTAGTATAATCAGTAAAATTTAATATAAAATGTTGCCAAATTCAATGTAGAAAGAATGTGACAAAACACTTTGGATAGTTCTATTGTTTGTGTTTTTGCATATTGTAAAAGCAGTGTCACAGCTAAAAAATAAAATGTTTCTAATGGTAAATTATTGTGGTTTAGTTGCTAGTTTGTACTGAGAGTTGACCTCTCCCTGTGCAGTTTTTTGTTCTAAACTGGTATAAATAATTGCTGTAAGTGTGTCTCCCTTCTACATTGTAATGATTGCTTAAGCCTACATTATAAATAAAGAACTGCTGGAAAACTTCTGTATTTCGGTTCTTAACGACTTTCTGCTTCCAGAGCTTTCGATATCGGTGGCGCCCCTCATCCGACCCCTGAAGATCAGGCAGGTTCCATCCGCGTGTAGCAGAAGCAAGAGGGAATTAAAACAATAAGTAAATAAGGTCGCGTAGAGCCGTGTTTCACTGATGTGCACCGGAAGGGGAGTAGCAGAGCGAAGGTGCAGTTTTAACAATGGCAGTTCCCGTTAAATAACAACCGGTGACCTTTCCCTGTCCCTCGCTGTTGTGACCTGGCCGGCAGCACGGGTAACTCGACGTGTCCGTGCGTCGGCCTCGGGGTGGGACAGCGGTTCCTTTTGCCGGGCGAGGAGGGCTGCTGCCGTCAACCAGCGCTGCCCCTGCGCGCAGCCAGAATTCTCCCCGCGCCCCACCGGTGCCGCCTCCGCAGGCCCCTGAGCGACTGAAGCCTGCCCTTTGTTCGGCTGCCTCGGGAACGCTGCTTCGACAGCGGAGCCGATTCGTGGCGGCTGCGCGTGCGAAACGTTGCTTTTGCTGCGGGGTGGGCGGTTTTTGGCGTCGATTTTCGTGCTGGGATGTGGGGTATCCGCCCTGCCGGGGAACGTCAGTCAGACCCGCTCAGGTGTTTTTGTGCAAGTCAGGAGGGACTTCCTGCTCTGTTTGCTAACCAGGAAAAAAACCAGAAAGGTTGGCTGGCTGGGAGGGAGGGAGGGTGCAAAATCGCACGTAATTAAACCAGGAGGGGTTTGGTGCCTGCCTGGTTTCTGACTGTCGTTACCTGGCAAGCAAAGCACAGGAGTAGGGTTCTGGGGGAGGGGGAGGCGCCGGAAGAGGGGCCCGTTTTCGTAACCTCGTATTTGTCCGAACAGAAGTCAAGACCCGCTCGGTGCGCGACCGCTGGCTGCTCGGATGGCCTCTACCCCAGGACGGTGCGGAGCGCTCCAGCACCAGCCTGCCCGTGCCGCCAGCGTGGCGCAGAGCCCGGGGTGGCTTGTGCCGGGCCGGGGGCGGTGGCAAAGCGGGCCCGGGGCAGGGCAGCTCGGCGGGTCTGCCCGGTGACGTGCTTCCCGATGAATTTTATCCCCATCTGGTTTTGGCCTCCCGTATTCTCAGGCTCATGCAAGTAGCTGCTAGGGGAAACTGGCATTTGTAATTAGAAATTTGTAACAAATTAGGAAAAGGGGCACAGGCTGGAACTCTTACTATGAACAGGTACCTTCAGGATTGGAAAACGGCAGGGAAAAGCACCGATCCTGGGTGGAGAGCAGCCACTGCTCTGCTGAGCAGGCAAGCCAGCTGGAGGCGAGGGGTGTGCCGCACGGCCCGGCCTGCTGTCCAACCAACGGAGGGAGACAACAGCTCCAGCATCCTGGTAATGTGGAAACGTTCGACAGTGGAGTATGGGAAGTTTTTTTTTTTTCCCAAAAAAAGTCAGGCATATTTTAGCATTTGGTCTTACTGAAGAGGACTCCGTAAAATTTCCAAAAAACAGCCAGATTAAAGCCTTTTCTTATACTCAAGCTAACTATGTTCAGTCCTTAAAGCAGCTGAAGTTGGTGCCTTTGCCATCTCTTGTCATCATCAAGCCTTAAGTTGGAGTTCATGGAAAAATTAAGCCTTTGGATTAAATATGGTACAAATAACTCCTGTAGAATAAAAGTCAGGTTAGGTAACCCAAATCTCCTCTCTTCTAGCCCTAAAAATGGGACAAGAGAAGAGCCGGGAAGGTTTCCCTGTGAGCTTTTACTAGGTGGCAACACCCCAGCCATTCCCTTGCTCACTGGGAGGTTAGCGGAAACGTTGGCAAGATTTCCTGTGCCTTGTATCGATGCCTGGGGAGCGCGGCTGGAAGCAAACAGCTCTGGTACCCTGTTCGGCGTATCGCGCTGCTGCTGCGACTGCTTGTGACCCATAAATGAGCAAAGAGCCGCAGGCCTCAGCAGGCTGCTTGTTTTAACTGATAGAGCTCTGTGGTTTTCTAGGATTTGGTTTACAGGGGGATGAACTTTCTTCTGGTGCTCTACAGCAATGTTATCCATGGCAGCAAGACAGCGTGACGGCGTAAGGAAGGTTTGTGCCTTGTGAGACGGGACACTCAAGTGAAGAGTCATAGAATGAATCACAGAATGC
>VZTL01068908.1:8622-20342 GCA_013400535.1 Scopus umbretta | reverse complement strand
GCTGTGTGGTGCTTCGTTGCCAGTCGGGGTTAAACCATAACAACAACTAGGTATAATCTGCAAAGAATGTTTCAAGATCTGATTCAGTTTTGTGTTTTTCATAGCTGATTGGAAGAGGAGAACTTTAATCATGTTCACCACACCTTTAATAAGGGAACCACATCTAGACTGGAAGAACAGATTGCAAATAAGTTATAGTTTCTGCAGACTCTCTAAATCTGTGTCTGCAATTCCCAATGGAAATGGTGTCCTTAACACATTGAAGTAGGTAACAAAAAAATGCACATCTTCAAAAACACACAAGAGAGAAGATCTAGGGAACTGTAAGTCAGCCTCACCTCAATCCACAGAAAGATCATGGACCAAGTACTCTGGGATTTGTTCAGCTTTAAGATGGAAAGGCTCAGTCAGGGGAGATTTTATTGTTGCCTAACTACCTAATGAGAGGATTTAGAGAAGATGGAGAGAAACTCTTCTCAGAGATGTGCAAAGAGAAGAGGCAACAGACACAGGTTGGAATGTAGGAAACCTCAGTAAGATTTTTTTTTCCCCAACAAACACTGCTTAAACACTTGAACAGGTTAATCAAATTGGAGGAGGCTGACCTGGGATTTTGTGAAATTTCTGTCTCTATAGACATTCAAAACTTAACAAGCAACCTGAGCAACCTGAGCACCCTGCTCAGGTCCTGCACATTCTTCTATTCTTCAGCAGACATCCCTTCCCATATCATTCATTGTATGATTCTGTAATTCTACGATTTCCATAGTATATTGGAAAGTCCAGGCCTGGAAGGTTATCTGCATCTTTCTTGTCTAGAATGCAATGTAAATCTTCTGAGGCATGATTTATGAGATTTAAAAAAAAATAATAATTGTGTTTGCCTTGTTAGGAGTATTAAACCAATAGAAATAACAGAGCTAGTCTAATAAGAAATACTATTTCTTATACTAACCATAATAGTGAGTATAAAGTGATTCGATGTGGTGGGTTGACCTTGGCTGGTTGCCAGGTGCCACCAAACCACTCTATCACTCCCCTCCTCAGCAGGACAGGTGGGTAGAAGAAATAAGATGGAAGAAAAACTCTCATGGGTCAAGATAAAGGCAGTTTAATAAAAAAGCAAAAACAAAGGCCACTCACGAAAGCAAAAAAAAGAGAATGAATATTTTATTCTCTACTCCCCATCAGCAGGTGATGCCCAGCCACTTCCTGGGAAGTGGGGCTCCAGGCCATGTAGCAGTTGCTCTGGAAGACAAACATAAATAACAAATGCCCATCCCCCCTTCTTCCTCCTTTCTCTTAGCTTTTATTGCTGAATAGACATCATATGGTATGGAATATCCCTTTGGTCAGTTTGGGTCAGCTGTCCTGGCTACATACCCTCCCAAGATCTTGCCCATCCCCAGCCTACTTCTGAGGGGCTGAAAACATTGGAGAGACAGCCTTGATGTTGTATGAGCACTGCTCAGCAATAGCCAAAACACTGGTGTGCTATCAACACCTTTCTAGCTACCAATACAAAGCACAGCACTATGAGGGCTGCTATGTGGAAGATTAACTCCATCTCAGCCAGACCCAATGTACTTAAGAACATGGAAAAACTGCCTAGCTAGCACTAATGTTCTCAAATTTCCCCTGCTAAATGTCTTACATGTTGCTGAAAAAGAGAATGAATTTTTTTTTGACTTAGTGGAATAAGATGGAATTGAAAGCAACTGTTCTGAGAAAGATAATGCAATGAAGTACTTTCCACATTTATCACTGCTGTGTTCCCAGCCTCCCACACCAAGTCACTTTGACTCAATAGTTTGCTATATTGTTGGAGACTTTATTGATCATATTTCACACTGTACTAACTTAGCACTCAATGTCTTGTCCTACTATCATGTGTTGTCTTACTGGATAAATTCATAACTGCTAAGGGTCACACTGCAAAACAGCATATAGGCAGTCACAATCTCTGCAAGACGGACTTCCCAAAGATGCAGTCTCTGGCACTGTTGGATGATTTGCTGGTGGTTTGGAGCAGCTTCTCTCACCATTCACTGTTCATTATTGTCCTGCCAGCCCGGCACTATTCATGTTATAAGGCTGTGTCTGCAGGAACGTAGAGAATGGGAAGGTACTGACAGGAAGAAGGATGTATCAGGGACTCAGGTATTCACTCATAGATGATTCTGGCATGTGCAATTGCACTTAGTTTAAGAAAACTGCAAAAGTTTGCAGTTGCACTGTCTTCTACACTGCTGCTTTTTCCTGGTCCCTTCTTCTCAATAGTACTTTGCAGTTGTGTATGTGGGTGGTGTTGTAGTCTTAAAAAATAAAAATCAATTTTAAAAAAGGAAAAAAAAAGGAAAAAAAAAACAAAGTCTTTAGACTGTGACATTATATCCCCATTCTTGAAACTCAGGTCCATTTCTGAACCAGACCCCTTCACAGACAAACTATCTACAGTGTTCCGCAGCCTTTTGGCAGTTACCTACTCTTGCCACCTATACATTAACACTTAATTTCTTTGGACAGAAGTTTCCAGGTCTGACAGAAACAACAGAAGTCTTTAATATTATAGTCATAAGCCAAGTTAAATCTATATTTTTTGAGAACTAATTTCATAATGACATCCCATGAACTGAATTATTATCAAAAAAAAAAAAAAAAAAAACAAACACCACAAAGCCCAAAACTTCTGAAAACTTCAAATACCTTTTTATCAAATGGGTGCTACCCTTATCTGAAAAGAGTGTTTGAAACCTCAAAAGATATTTCTCTATTAAACTGATAAAGAGAATGACTTAAAGAAACAATTTTTCCAGGTTTTTATTTAACTGGTTAAATGAGAACTTTTAGAATTAAAAATGATTCAATCCAGTCGGTGTAGGAGTAATCAGATTTGTAAACCAACAGTGAGTATTTTTAGAATGTTAAAAAGACAGCACAAAGAGAAGGAAGGATGCTCTTTGAAATCAGGTGTAACTTATCTTGGTTAGAGAGTTTATTTTAAGGTAAGGAATTTTACCACAGAAAACTTGGAATATTTAGGAATAAGAAAATATTTTTTTTCTGCCTGATGGATGATTTCAATGTAGAGTTCATCACTTGTATTGCTGAAAAATATATATGATGAATATTGAAAACATTTCTTGCTTCTGAGAAAGATTCTGAACTTCTTGACACAAACATGAATTAGAACTACTTCAGAGAGTTCAGTGCACCACATATTCAGCCAGAGATAGTCACACAGACATGCTGCTTGTGAATAAATGGACTGGCATTGGTTTATGGTATATGACATTTTGGCCCACAAAAATCATAAGTTACAAAACTTAAGCATTGGGAAAAACCCATTTCAAGAAGCATTAAGCTTAATGTTTATAGAATATATTCAGATTGAAGAGTGAGGAGAACCATTGGTTTTTTTTTTCCTCAGATTGTGTCTATCGTCACTATAAGCATCATATACTGTTTTCAGATATAACATATGGAGCTGCTTCTATGTTTTTTGCCACTGTTTTAATGGTTTGCATAGTTTTTAAACATCCTCTACACTTCTAGATAACTGCTTTCCTTGACATCAAGATTTCTTCATGACTTCCACCCACTTAGAACTTCAGGAATTGTTCTGAGTATTGTATACTTATCTACATCTACATGACTAAATAATTGAACATACATTTCTGAAGCAGATGGAGAAGAAACAAAAGATTCCACATAACTAAGGAAGAAAATATAGGGATTATTTTAAAAATTTGTTATTAATATTTTCCTTGCTGCTTTTGCAATCAGATCCAGACTACACACATTTCAAAATGAAGTTACAAAATGTGACTCTTTAGGTCTAATTCTTTTATTTTAGGCAGCTTTAGCAAGTTATGCAGAATATTATGACACCATCTTCTTTAGCAGACAGCAATGTTTCCCTGAAATTGCTTTAACAATCATAAGAAAAAACTGTTCCATTGTGATTCCTTCCAAGCCACTGTACTAGAACAAATTCAGCCCATTCTAATTGGATGACATCAAGCAGCAGTGAAAATGCAATTTGTTGTAAAATTTGTTTTTGCGTTTTGCTGTTAGAAGTCCAGTGTTCAGCTCTTTCGCAGCTCTCTGTTGGACCTTATCAAAGAACATGCTAGCTGGAGGGCATCAGCAGCACTGATCACTCAAAGGGAAACAGAACAGCTGTGCTCCTGACAGCTGGAGCAAGCATGACGTCCATCAGCAAATAACGGGGATATCTAAAACTCTTCTCCTTAGTAGGGTGTCCCCAAATCCTGTTATGTTGTAAATGAGAGTTCTCAACAACTGCCAATTCCAACCATTATTTTTCTAGTAGATGATAAACATTTCTTTTTACATCTGTGTATTAGTTTGTCATGCTGTCATTCATCAGCCATAAAGTAGCTTTAGGTAAGAATTATAAGAGGATAAACTGTTTCAGAGAAGCTCAAGCCCTAAGAATCCTCCTATGTAGATGCACTGCAAAAGCTCACACTGCAAACATACACAGAAATTCCATACAAGAAATACATTTTTAGTTCATACTTTTAAGCTTAAAAGGAGCTGCTAGTAAGGTGAATGTCCTCTTCCTGAATCTTCTTTGCATCATTCTTTTTCAATTCTGGTACTAATATCTACACTCCAAGAATCTTATCTTCATTTTCATCAATTCACAGAGATCAAGATTCATCTGAGCTTTTTGTTCTGGTGTCCAGAATAGATTAACCCAGCACTGCTTATCCTACAAAGCTACCTATATCATAGAATCTTATTTTGGACTGTTCACTAAATACCGCCCGCAGAGAGACAAAATGAAATAACAAAAAAACCCAAAAAACAAACAAACAAAAAGAGTAGTGCATATTTAATGTTCTGGATTCTGATCAGTGTCACTGTCACACTTCCTGTTGCCTCTTTTGAGTTGTAATTAGAATTAATTTTAACAGCCTTTCATAACATTTTTTCCTTATGTGAAAGTGACTTGTTGATTACTTAATCTGTTGTTCTATTAAAGCAGATATAATTGGTCAAATAAAAGAAGCTGATAGCTTATTTGGCTTTACTTCTGTCTCTTGTTTTTACATATCTTACTCTAAAAAATCTGTAACCTATTTCTTCAGCCATTAGCATTACCTGAGGTGAACCACACCATTACAGATGTAGCTTCAACAAAATTAGTCTTAACTGTGAAGTTCAAAACAGCTTTAGAATACAGCCTTATAGTCAAAAGCTACAAGCATGCTGGCCACTGTCTTATTCTTTCAGGCCACATGTTGCTTGGTAATAAACAGATATTATATTTGGTATGTTAAGTTTTAAACTGAACTGTGTATCTCTATATGAACATGAGTAGCAAAGACAGATCTCACAAGTTGCCTTCAGACTCCCAGCCTTCCAGTGTACAATTCACGTGTTCATGCTTTCCATGGTTTAGACTCCCTGATGTCAGTCTCCCAGAGCAGAGATATACGTAGTTCTTAAAAAAATGTCTTCCCAAAAGAAAAAAAAAATCCTAAATTATAACAATGTCATACTAATTTCTCAATAACCACTTACTCCTATGTACATTTTATGTGACTGTATCTTTGCAAAAAACAAAATGCTGAAATGCTATGACTAAAATTTTGCCCAGAGAAAATAAAATAATAATGCAGTAATGACTATGCCTCTTCCTTTACTAAATTTGCACGTGCAATCGAGGCATTAAAGAAGTGACAGTTAAACAATTAGTATTGAAAAATATAAGGAATGCAAAAAAATTTTTAATCAAAGGCTGTTATTCTGCAAATACCTTAGTCTAATGTATTTATGTATTAGCGTGTTAATGAGAAAGTTCATGGGAGTATCATCCAGGCTACTGACTTGCCCCACAGAGCAGTGAATTAAGGTCTATGTATCATCTACATTAACCTGTCTGAACTTCTAATTTTTATAAAGTTACACATTTGTTATTCAACGTAAAAATTATGATGCCTGCAGGAGAAATCTAAATATCAATTCTTTATCATACATACAACTCTTATTTATGCAGGTGTCATGTATGCCTCTACGCATGTTAAAAATAATCTCTCTTGCTTATATAAGGACAGACTGTGGCCTTTCCTAACATCTCACCTAGGTGGGCAGGAGCAGTTTCCTTGGTCTCACAGTGGGCTGCCACCCACTGACAGCAGCTTGATCTGAGGTACTTACACAGGGTTTTTTTAGCACAAAAATTGTGGAGGGGGGGAAGGGAATCAAAAGGATATAGGACCTTACAATGCCTAAGGGAAGACTGTTTTTCCTGCTTCCAAGAGATACAGCACACTGTCTTTTACAGATGCCTCCCAAATATTGCCTAAATTGCCTCCTGAAACAGTGCTGCACTGTGCTGGCCCTAGCTCAGGGCTATGACTAAATGCAGTAATCTAGCTTTTACAGCTGCAGTATGACAGACAGTGAGGCAAGATGCCTTAATTAACTGTGTTTACTTATGTACAAGACATGAAAACACAAATTGATTGAAACTCATTTGAAAACAACAAGACTTCTTCCTACCTGCTGTTTGTCAGCTAAGAGAGGTTTTCAGTGGAATTCAAGATTTCTTTCCCTTTTAAATAAGTGATTTATAATCTCAGTAGTTCTAATTTACTGTAAGCAAAACATCAGATTAGTAATGTGTTTAATATGAGTTATTAAATTCCCATTAGACTAAATTACCACCCTTAGAGATATAAAAAACTACTACAAATTAATCTATGTCTTTCAATAACTATGCTTTTCACCTATTTATAAAAAAAAATCAGTAATTTTAAGGTTTGTGCTACAACAGTTTACTTGGTCTTTACGCTAAGACCAAGACTCTTAGGTCAGATTATATGCCCTATTGTCTTGGGTGAATCTTTGTTTCAGAAGAAAATAATAAATGATCTTTTAAGAATCCTTTCCACACAGGAATAAGATGCAATTCATTTTGAGAGTTCTTTGGCTGAGGACTAGTATGAAATAACCTTTACACTTCACCCATATCTGTCTAGACCTTACTGAGCCAGGTGAGAGTCTAGCATCTTCTCTGAATGTTTTTCTAATGATGTTCCCATTATTTCTCTTATCTAGAAAAGAAGCACTGTTTCCAACCATTTTTATTTTTTTTTCCAAATTCTTAACACTGTTGAAGAAAATACACACCTTTTTTTTTCTTGCTGCCCATTCTAAATCTCGAACGAGAGAGTTGAAAATCTTATTGTAGTAAATATTGCCATTTCCTGAACTTGAATGGGTTTGACTCTCTTTTATTGGGTTATGAAGCTACCACCCTTAAAGATCTTAGCAACAAGAAGAACCTGTGGGATGATGACAGAATGTTTCCTTCTGTGAAGTGAGTGGTCTGAAACCTGGGGCATGACTTCACAGAGCAATAGCTGTTCTACAATAACTGCTCTCCAACATTTTAAAAATGTAGGGAGACACTTTGTTCTAGAGATTAATATTCACAGGAAACATTAAAACACAGAGTTGCTACACTGGAGCTAACGTGAGGAATTATAACGTGACTTACTGCTGGCTATATATACACATTAAGTATATTTATGGGTATGTGTGTGCTAAGAATTATATGCAGTTAGCTCACTAGTACCTTATTTAGACAAGTAATTGTCAACTGAGTATTTCTTAATTTATGGTACAATGTATTTCTTAAAGAGCTATTGCTGTAAGTTGTTGGTGACATCTACTGAAGTCTGTTTTAGCATTTAAACCACACAAACTTTAAAAACCTCACATGCAACATGAGGTATCTTTCCCAGTAACTATATTTTATATATCTTTATGTATCTTTGTTACATCTAAAGCAAAACACTTAAGTTGAAAATTTGCTTCTATTTGTCAAAGTTGCTAAATAGTCCTACATTGTGCTAACAATGATGATCTTACAGGTATTATATTTTTTGTTTAAAGGAAAGAGTAAAGACCATAAATTTATTTAGTTCTATTTTCTTCTTATTTCTCAACAAGTGCTGAAATGTATTTTAGATATCTTGGTGAGCGAGAGAAAGACTAGCATTAAAAAACTTGTAGTTTGGATAATCCTACAGAATGTAGTGCCAAATTGTCTTAACTGTCTAATTGTATTTGTTAACTTGAAGAACCTACAGAATACAACAGTATTAATCTCTTTAAATGGTACTGGTTTTCTATAGATTATCACCATCATTTTATAGAACACTAATTAAATTTGAAGGCCTTCTTAAGAAGAGCTTTGCTGAAGATAAACCATAAGCCAAAACAAGTGAAGAAAAAAAGGCATTGCAAATTTGCCAGTTACCTAATGCCCTTAGCCTCTGTGCTCTACTTATCAATGTAATAATCCTCAGCATATAGCTTGTTCCGTTTTCATGTTTCTAGATGTATGCATACATCATAATTAATACGTTCTGTGGGTTGCACTTGCTGACTTAAGAAACACTAACAAATATTTTGCTGAATCAGGATCTTTGTGTATCTTAGGTAGTAAAGGACCCATATCTCCAAGGCAATTTTTCTTTTAATTTGCCTTATGGTTTTGTAAATGACAAGTCAGTCTGCCACCCTCCCATCTGTGCTCCTCTTTCTACACTTGGAACACATACTTTGTCTTCTTCTTACATATTTTTTAATGGACATACAACACAGCTGATACTATTCATTTATCTTGGTATAATCAAGAAGCCCTTAGTTAACAAATGGATTTTATTTCTGGGTCCAGTCTAAGGCATTTCAACATAAAAACCATATTCGACACAGCCACTATGCTTTTTATAAAGTTGTTCCTATTTCCTGTCTCTCTTGGCCACTTTTGGCCTTTGCTATTTGCCTATTTTCTGCAACAGGCAGAAAGGCGCCATCCTTTGTATAGTGCTGTATGCATGGCAGAGTGATGGGAAGGTATATTTCCTCATAGCAATGATCCTTTAATGATGTATTTCCAGGATAAACTCAGTTATTATGTGTTTTCCCTCCCTTTCTCTAATGAATGCTGCTATTTCTAAAACTTTTAACTTTCTAAATATCTGACATCAGTTTGCATATGGTATAAGAACTAGGATACTTGGCACTCCATATTGAAAAATAGGGTGCTATTGAACTATAGCACTTTTTAATCACTTTATAATCTGTTTAGTTACCGTGTATGAATGAGATAAATTGAGGGCTGAACTTCTTCCGATCTGCAAAACCATAACAATTTATCTCTTGCAGAGATAAAAGCACTAAAAATGAAAGATGAGCAGATATACAAATCTTGATTCTCCATGTGTATAGTACATGCCCATGGCTGCCTGGAGGAATTTGTATCCCAGTGGAGAATGGAGTGGGAAGGTCTCTGTGAAGAGACCTCTCCTCTATTCTAAATGTCACTATTCCACAAAAGACTTCTTTGCACAGTACTTTATGAAGTGGCAACAACACAGAAGCAGACTATGAACTTAGAGGTACCAGTGCTGTTTTAGGAAATTCTGCTTTCAGTATGTTTTTTCTGACACAGCCACAATGAGCAAAGTACACTCATATGTACCTTATAAATTCAAATTTGAAGTATCAATTAATATATTTATTATTATTATTATTNATTTGAAGTATCAATTAATATATTTATTATTATTATTATTTGTTTTCTCTTTATTACTGGCAGCCACAATCAAAAATTAACACACATATTTAGATATATAAATATATTCACTTATATTTAAATGATTTAAAGCCTGAACCAAACAGGATTTAAACACTTAGATCTAAATCTATTTCTTAAAAACCCATGTTCAATTTTGTCATGGAGTATGTAACATTCACATTGCAACAGCCTCTGTGAAATTGGTGATGGGCTTGATTTCATCCTTAGTCACTAAGCATGCAACCAATTATAAGTAGCTACCACATAATACAGAAGAATTAGGTCAGGAATTGCAAAGATGTTAGAACAAAAGTTTGAGAGACATTATGGAGAAGACTTGTAGTTAGGCATTAAATCATCTGGAGCACTGGATATCTGGGTAGTCACTGAGAGGCACCAAACTCCATTTGGATTGCATGAGAAGACTACACCTACACACAGATACTGGATTTCATTCTTGTGTTTGGATATCTGATATTTGCCAACAGAAAGCACAGTGTTAGAGTATTTATTTTCCCTCACAGATTTAACTCCTAAGCTATTTTGAACATTTTATCTGCTAAGGTGCTTGATTTCTGTGCTTTGACTGTGCCTAAGACTGGAGTATGTTGAAAATCTGCTTGTCTAGGTACGTAAATACCTCTTGTAAATACGACCTCAGGAACAGCTGTTAGGCCGTGGCTGTCTGCTAATACTACTCCCAAATAATGTGAAACAGAGGATATTTTAATACCAGTCCTAGGAATTCATACAAGAATGCTAAAAGCCTTGAGTCACATTATTAAATACACGTACAGCAACTACTCACTGCTCCTGGCTCTCATTTGGGAAAAGCTTTTATCATTATCTTTGTCACCCTGCAGCTGGGACCTCACAGCCTTGAAAATGTCCTCAGATTTGGAAAAACCAGTCAACCATGTTGTACTTTAAAAGACTGAATACTGGCACTGTGCATGTTTAATCTGATTTTATACACATCTGGGTTCTGCAATACAGCCTGTCTGAGGAAAGTATGCATTCTATCACTTCCTATTGATAAGGAGATAAATAGAACCAGGACAAATCCACTAGATATCAAGCATTAGGCTAAAGAAAAAAATAAATCCCTGCAGCATTAAATTTCCAGTTTTTTTCTATTGATAATACAGTCTCAACTAGAAAGCTCATAAGAAATATTGCTGGTTTTAGCGAGATGATTATTGGACATGCTCTCCTGGAAAAAAAAAACACATTTTTGAGACTGTAAAAGTAGTCTCCTATTTTAACTATTGAAGTTTCAACTTTGGTTAAAGAAATTTAACCAGTTGTCATAGCTTGATCTCTTCATATCTTAGTGTAATTCAGGCTAGAAGACACTCAGAAGGTCTCTACTCCAACCCCTTGCGCAGAGAAGAGCTACTTCTGGGCGCATACCAGGCTGCTCAGGGCTCCACCCAGTTGGGATGTGAAACCCCACAAAGCCAGAGACAACCCAGCAACCTTGGGCCCTTGTCCCATTGCCTGAGCAAAAGTCTTCTCCTTATCTCCAGCCTGTGCCACTGCCTCTCACCTTCCTGCCATGCACCACTGTGAAGATCCCAGCTGCTTCTCCTTCATCCCATCCTGTCAATGCTGGGGATGCTGTTGGGTATCCCCAAAGCTATCCCTTCTCCCACTGGAACCAGGCCTAGCACTGCAGCCTCTCTTAACAGGGCAAAGGTCTCAAGTCCCTCCTGGTGACTTCTGCTGATTTAATACTAGTTTATCTATGTTTTTCTTGTATCAGAAGCCCCAAAAGGGGCACCCTATCTAGACGTGATACAGCAAGCACTGAATAAAGGGTGTTCCCTCAATGCTATACACCAGCCTACACCACCTCAGGTGCTGCTGGTCCTGCTGGCTGCAGAACAGCTGGCTCCTGCTCAGCCTGCTGCCCATCAAGGCCCAGGGCCTTCTCCACAGAACTCCTCCCCAGCCGCACTAGCCCTAGAATGCCGTTGTTGTAGGGCTCTGGTTTTAGGGCTTGGTCTCTGTCTTAGCTGCATTTCACAGGGTCACTTGAGGCCCCTTCCTTCCATCTATCCAGGTACCCAGAAGACAGCCTGGCCCTCAAGCA
>VZTL01068904.1:11978-27072 GCA_013400535.1 Scopus umbretta | reverse complement strand
CCCCACAATGTCCTTCTCTCCAAGTTGGAGAGATACAGATATGATGGGTGGGTAAGGAAGCAGTTGGAGGGTCGCATCCAGAGGGTGGTGGTCAATGGCTCGATGTCCAAATGGAGACCGGTGACAAGTGGTGTCACTCAGGGGTCCATAACAGGACCAGTGCTGTTTAATATTTTCATCAATGACATAGACAGCAAAATCGAGTACACCCTCAGCAAGTTTGCAGATGACACCAAGCTGAATGGTGCAGTTGACATTCCAGAAGGATGGGATATCATCCGAAGAGACCTGGACAAGCTGGAGATGTGGGCCTGTGTGAACTTCATGAGGATTAACAAGGATGAGTGCAAGGTCCTGCACCTGGGTCAGGGCAACCCCCAATATCGATACAGTCTGGGGGATGAAGGGATTGAGAGAAGCCCTGCAGAGAAGGACCTGGAGGTACTGGTGGATGAAAACTGCACATGAGCCAACAATGTGCATTTGCAGCCCAGAGGGCCAACCTGGGCTGCAACAATAGAAGTGTGGCCAGCAGGTCGAGGGAGGTGATTCTGCCCCTCTGCTCTGGTGAGACCTCACCTGGAGTACTGCATCCAGCTCTGGAGCCCTCAGCATAAGAAGGACATGGAACTGTTGGAAGGGGTCCAGAAGACAGCCACAAAAAATATCCAAAGGCTGAAGCACCTCTCCTACGAGGACAGGCTGTGAGAGTTGGGGTTGTTGAGCCTGAGAAGAGAAGACTCCACAGAGACCTTATTGCAGCCTTTCAGTATTTAAAGGGCGCTACAGGAAAGATGGGGACAATCTTTTTAGCAAAGCCTGCTGTGACAGGACAAGGAATAATGGTTTTAAACTAAAGGAGGGTAGATTTAGACTGGGTTAAGAAAAAAAATTTTTTTACAATGAGGATGGTGAAACACTGGAACAGGTTGCCCAGAAAGGCAGTGGAAGCACCATCCCTAGAAACATTGAAGATGAGGTTGGACAGGGCTCTGAGCAACCTGATCTAATTAAAGATGTCCCTGTTCATTGCAGGGGGGTTGGGCTAGATGACCTCTAAAGGTCCCTTCCAACCCAAAGCATTCTATGATTCTATGAAAACACTTATTGGACAATGCTCTTGGTTATTTTTGCCAGTTCTACCACCTTAACCTGTAAAAGCCAGTCCTATTCTTAGGATTATTTAAATTCTTCATACACAAAACCCCCTATTATTTTGTAATCAGCTGCCAAGTTATTTCTCCTTTTCCTTTTCCTTCCCTTGTAATTTTCTATAGTTCCAAGCACCCAATCTTTATGACTCTTTCCTGTTCTTTCATTTCTTAGTTTTCTTTTGTATTATTATTTTTATATGCATACTTCTTTATCTTTCTCTGAAGGATCATAGTTTTCTTTAAGTGGTTTTAGAGAGTTTCCAATTTTCTTTTACATTTTTTGGCTTGATTCTTCTTCTCCCAGTTGATCTAACTCAGAATTATCTTCTGCTTCCCAAAATTGCAAAACTGAATGTCAGTTTCATTTTTAACACTTTCAGGTGGTGTAGTTTTGTCACACCAAAGCATTAGGAATATCAAAGTTTTACACGCTTTTCTGGAACTGGGACAACTCTAACTAGACAGTTAACAGTGGATGTTCGAAATAAGATCATCAGTGGCCCGAAAAATTAGTGCAGGAAAACCATATCAGATTTGTGAGGAAGAAATATACTTTCACTATGTGTGCCTTCAAAATCCAGCTTATTCATAGTTCTGGGTCTGATTCATAGTATTGGTTGGATAGGAAACCATGCACAGAAGTCCCACTATGAATCACAAATGTGGCTCCCATAGGTTCTGGAGGTTGGTGGTCACTTAAAGCAGAATGTGCTTAGAGAGATTTCCATGTAAATGAACTTATTTTATGAGTTAGTGAAACATGAAGGTACTTTGCATCATCCATAGCTGCAAGCATGTTTTGCCTATAGCTTCAGTGGAGAGGAGGCTTCTGAAGTGATTTTTCACTCACCTCACATTTTCATTTGCTTTCATTTAGCAAGCTCTTGATATCTCCTAAGAAGCTTTGGTATTTCTTCCATACAGTTAATATTGAACAAACTAAAACATTATGGATAATCTATTGCTATGCCTTGCTTTATTAGCTCCTGAAGTCTCATTCCAACCTGGCACAGCCTACTAGAGTCATTTCCCAAACTGCCAAGAGTTTTGGGGATGTGTTAAGACCCTAGTAGCTGGTAATCAATGAGCACCCGGGACCTAAATCTTCTTAATCACATGGCAGATTTTATCTAGCAGATTATTAGAGTAGCCAAATATTCAAATGAAGGTTCCTTCCTTCCTTGAATTGAGGCTTTCAACTAAGAAAAATAACTTTGCACCAACAGACAGATGCTTTGAACATGTTCAGATATGTATATATGTGCACTGGGGAGATACTTGATGTTACTTAGAAGCATCTTTTAATATTTTTGAGATGATAAGCTGGGGAATCAATCACCAAAGAAAGAGTTACTTTGACCCTTCAAAGCATCTTAACTGCCTACAAATAAGGGCCCCAATCCCCATGGCATTATGCTATATAACTGTAGAAGCTGAGTAAGCTATCCCAATTTTCTCGCAGTATCTGGAGCAGAAGCAAAAACAAAAAATTACATTTTTTACAATTCTGAAAAAATATCAAGTATTTTATGAAGCAAAAATAAAATTTAAAAAAAAACAGTATTGTGGCTACAATTCTGGCTGTTGCTTATGTGAGAAGGCAAACATGTAAAGAGGACTGGAGAAGAGAAAATGCCAGATATCATTTTTTTTTCCAGGCATTTGAGAGAAATGAAATAAAAATATTTTTCTGTAAATACCTAAGGTGAAAAGTTATTTTACTTTCAAAATACATTAATCCAGCAACAGAGCTAGTAATTTGTTTTCCATTTACAGGTCCTTAATGATTAACTTCTGCATTACTTTCTCTTTTCTGTCAGAATAGAGAAGCCAAATAAGTCTTTGTGATAACACTAGTGTTAGGAAAAGTTCAGTGGTGCGATGGTAGTACTGTGATATTGTAGAACATGTTAGACACTGAAAACTTCTTCATATATTCAGGAGTCTTTATCCAAAGAATAAGATGAAACTGATGTAGTTAATGATTTATAGTTGTTTGCTGTCTGCAGAAATAACCTTGCTAAAAAGAAGTGAAGTAATTAAATGAAACTGTTATCTTTTCAGTTGAATCTAAATATCAAACCTGACTCTAAAATTTTTTAAACATTTTAAGAAAACAGATGGCCTACTTCTGTAAAGAAGGCTTTGAAGAACAAAGTTGGGGAAAGAAGTAAATTAGACTTTTCCACTGATCTTACTATTTAATAAAGCTTTAAAAGAAAGGCTGTGAACACTTGTTCCAGCATTTTGGGTACTACTATCATAACAAATGTTAGTTTGTTTTGCTTTCACTAGCTTTTTTCTTATCTTTCATACATTTTTGCACCTCCGAATACAATACTTTCACACAATTAAGAAGTATTAAATACTGAAACAGTTATATTACCAGGAGTGAAAACAACTGCTAAGTATAGGAAGAAAATCTTAGGTTACTCATGAAAACATTGTTGTGGTTTAACCCAGTTGGCAACCAAGCACCGCACAGCCCCTTGCTCACCTTCCCCCGCTGCCTGGTGGGATGGGGGAGAGAATCAGGGAAAAAAGAAGTAAAACCCGTGGGTTGAGATAAAGGCAGTTTAATAGGATAGCAAAGAAAGAGAAAATAATAATAATCATGATAAAAGAACATACGAAACAAGTGATACACAACGCAGTTCCTCACCACCTGCTGACTGATGCCCAGCCAGGCCCGAGCAGCAATCACTGCCCCCTGGCCAACTCCCCCCAGTTTCTATACTGAGTGTGATGCCATATGGTAT
The DNA here is from genome assembly GCA_013400535.1 of Scopus umbretta. Classification (NCBI taxonomy): domain Eukaryota; kingdom Metazoa; phylum Chordata; class Aves; order Pelecaniformes; family Scopidae; genus Scopus; species Scopus umbretta. Next base: position 23,159 of record VZTL01068904.1, on the reverse strand, counting down.
GGAATAGCCCTGTGGCCAGGTTGGGTCAGCTGTCCTGCCTGTGCCCCCTCCCAGCTTCTTGTGCCCCTGGCAGAGCATGGGAAGCTGAAAAATCCTTGACTGGTGTAAGCACTACTGAGCAACAACTAAAACATCCATGTGTTATCAACATTATTCTCATACTAAATCCAAAACACAGCACTATAGCAGCTACTAGGAAGAAAATGAACTCTATCCCAGCTGAAACCAGGACAAATACACAGAAAAAACTTTAGAGAAATATTTTCAGTTCTTTTTCCATCTATTATATCTCAGAGGGGGAAAAAGCTATATAACAGTTGCCTTTAAAACCTCGATGACATATCCAGAGAAAAACAAGAACAAAAATCTTTTTCTTTTACATACTCATGCATTTCCTATTACTGCTCATAGAAGCTGAGCAGATTTAGCAGCCTGAGCACACACATTTGGTGTGATTTTTCTCCTGGAGGTAATTGAAAGAGACTAGTTTGCTTCTTTGGCATTTGTTGAGGTCATAGATTTGTGTACTAGTCTCTAATCTAAAGAAGTGTTTTTCTTTCCACATGCAAAAGGACCCTCAAAGCAATCTTGGTGGTCACATAGCAGAAGCCAAGGATCAGCCTGAACCTGATGAGGGTCTAAAGGCATGAGAATATGACCTTTAGTATCTTGGCAGCTCAGGACAGGTAGCAGCTGGGACACTGGTGGCATGGCTATCAATGGGCAAGAGCACAGACAAGGAGCTGATTTGGATGGAAGGCATCAGAGTTCTGACACATGCACATGTCATCACACAGCACTGCTAAGGCTGTTGATATAGAAGTCAACTGCAGGGAACAAGAGGCAGCGTGACCTCTTCTGAGGGACACTAAATATTCATGGTTGTTACATGCATGGATCTGGTATAGGAAGCAGTGAATTTGAAAAGCAGCACTGCTAATCTGTTTGTCCTCAGCCACAGCCACAAAAGAGTGTACCCATTATTAGTGGATTTTTTTTATCATAAACTTGATGATGCTGAACTTGCCTTCTACAGATTGGCAGATGTTTGCTGTGGTCATTTGCCTTAATGTAACAGCTACTTACTCTGGACCAAGGTTCAGGGCTTGGATGTGAACGAATGCCTTTTAAGAAAAGTACGAGTTTCCAATACTATTAACACCTGAAGAGTCATGGCCTGTTGCTGAGTTGCTGGAGAACAGTGCAGTTTCTGCTGCTGGTAATGTATATGCAGAATGGGTTTGAGAAAGCAAAAATAAATTTATTTGCCTCCAGCAATGTAATTGTGTTTTCCTGTTACTACAGACAGATTGATACACCTCTGGGCTGCTTGTATAGAGCTGAATTTTCTGTGGTGATAGCATCATGGTCTTGTCACTGGCAGTAGAGTTTTTTCTGGAGACTCTGAGGCCTCCATGGATGCTCATGCTCCTACTCATACTAGAGAGTTCACAAATTTGCTTTGCTCTACGTGCTGATGCAGTGACATCCGTGCAGATGCTGAAGGCTGTTAGGGGCATGTATACAGGGTATCTGGCTGGCCTGTGTTGTGGGCATGAAGTTGTTGGATTGGGATAGTCTCTACTGGGACAGCTCTCAGTCACATACTAAGAATGCAAGGGCATTATCACCCAGCAGTAACTTGCAGTAGAAACTGAATCCATCCCTCTGTGTACATCTTTGTCCATTTCACTTTGCATACCTGTGTTTACCTTCCTTAATCCAGTGTTATGGTCAGATTGCTGAGAATTGCCATTTCACATCCAACCACATCACCAGTTCCAATGATGAGGGACAGTATTTTCCAGGAGTAATTTTAGTAAGAACAAGAATTTTGTACGCTTATTAGCTGTATGCCAATGACAGATATTAATCTATCCCTAAGGGACTAAGATGAGACACATTATCCATTTCTAAGCTTCACAATGATTGACTGCAGCCCCAATTAGGCTGAGACATTTAGTTGTATTTTGTGTACGCTCTTCAAGGGCAGCCTGAAATACCTTGTACTCTTAATTCTACTGAGTATATGGTTTAAAAAGTTTTTAAATTGAATTGTAAATTTAATTTCTTCAATGCAGTACTATTCTTCTGTCACAGAAAGGCAAATATTTTTCAGAATGAGTTTATGTAGGGGGTTAAATCTACCTCAGGCATTTAATTTTGAAGTGACCTTGTTTATGCTGGGTGGGAAGAAACATTTATTATGTGTTTGTTAAGGTACAGCTGTGTGCTCAGCATTACAGGAGTCTGAGCCCCTGCCTCCAAAGATTAATATAGTTTTCATTTGAAGTCAGTGAAAATCATACATTGCTTTTGATATTATATTAGTAAATTCTGTATAAAATTTGACCTATTGAAAAAAGGAGCCTCATTCCACAGAAAAGATGCTGATTTTTCTCATACCTGTATTTTGGTAACGTAATAGTGTAGAAATCATCTTATAGCTTGGAAAGCAATCCCTGAGTGACACTGAAAATATTGTGTTTAAATAAATACTACAAAAAGCAATAAAACACTTTCAAGGGCAGTGCTGAGTTGTTTGAGCATCAGATTTGAATGTGATTAATGCTTTCTGAAATAACTTTACATAATGTACACAACTGAGGACACACATATCTTTGGGTTTTATCCTTCATTTTTATCAACGTAACTCAGTCTTTTCTTTCAAATTTCTGTTTATGACCTACAGGGCATATTTTATGGTGCCATTTAGTATCACTGGTGTGGTCACTATGGCAGTTTGATTTTAATAAGTTTTAAATAGGCATTGCCAGTCTGAAGGTTAGCTCTAAGGGTTATGATTTAGAGATATCAGTTTTACTCAGTATTATATCATGAAAGGAAAACAAGACATGGCCTCAAACCATGACATTTAGATGGAGGCTTCAGAAACTCAAAGACTGGAGCTTGGCAGTCTGATGTGGGGTTTTAATTCTGCCTGGTTTAACAAAAAGGTCACTTTGTAAAATTTAAATCTGAATCTACAGTCCTATTTCAAGTCACCCACAACCTTTAGAAGGTTGTTCAGATTCAGGGTTTTAGTAAAAAATGCATGTTGAAATATGGTCTTACTTTCAATTCTCACATAATTTTACAGTCCAGGGATATTTTGGGGAGGATAAAGAAAAGTTTTAATTGTAGCAAAGTCAAAATTGCAGCTGTTCACACCAAGTATTTGCTTCCTAAGTTGAGAAAGAGAGAAAACAGATTGGCTTCTGTGAGTGAAAGGCAAGCATCAGTATAAATTGCATTGGTTCAAATGCTATGGTCTAAAAGAACCAAAAAAATAAGACATAAAGGAACATAAATTAACTACAAGCTAATTCTTACATTGAATCTTTCCTCTTAGCTCTGTTTGTAGATTCCTTCATCTAGTAATCTGTTTCCTTGTTCTGTTGTGAAAGAGTCAGTGTTGATATTCAGCAAGACTGTGATCTGTATTTATGACCTCATGAAGACTAACTAACTACATATTAGTACTGCTTCTGATTGTACTTCTTTAAGCTGAGTTTATGGAGGGATTAATCCTGCTGAGTACACATACTGCAGTCAGATGGCATTGTTAACTTTGCCATTGATTGAAAGAGCAAAGAGAATTTCAGATCAATGTCTTGAATCCCTCTTTTAACTGTCTGTTGGTACCTGACTCCTGGCATTTATCAGTTCTTCAAACAGCCTTTATTGCTTACCCATCTGACCACCTTACCTTACTGATTTTGAAGAGTTAGTGATGTCTGTCAGATCTTAGAGGTCTGTTTTTCTGAGAAACAAAAAAGATGATTGTTTGATGAGACACTGATGAGCTAGTTTGTATATAATTTAATTGCTTCCTTCCCGACCAACCCAGTCATAATACCATATTGTATGTTACATGTAAAAATTTGTTCTGTAATGGTCTTCCTGCAGTCTCAGGCTCTAAACTCTACAGCATCAGATGCTGTAACAATATTCTTCCCATACTGTTGATAAACAAGCCAGTTAGCTCATGATGAGGTATCAATCAATCCCTGATGCCTACAGTTAAAATTTTCTGTTCCTGGTGCCAGAAGTTATGAGCAAAGCTAGTCATCACTGACCTCTTATTGCTAGCTGTGGTGTCTGACACATCAGCAGCAACAAGCTGTAGATGTATAGAGACTGAGGCAAAATGGTTGTACTAAAGGACATTTGCCCCCTCTGGAGCTTTAGTCTTCAAGAGAGGTCTTCCAAGCAGTACATGAAATATTCATTTGTACATGAGTTGTCATTTGTCTACCTCCCCTTATACTTTGTTGTTGCTGTAGATCTGAGCATACTGCTCTGTATTTTATCTCTTTGTATTTTGTCTAATACAATCACTATATTTTAACTTAAAAGATTATCTTCTGCTAGCTCTTTCCTTTGAACAGTTGATTTGTGGAGATTAGAAACTTATTAAGCATTCACACTCCGCGATGATGGGTGTAGCCTGCACAATCAGACAGACAGATTTTTGGAAATGAGTGTAAGATGCAACATAAAACATATTTAGATAGCAACTGAATGTAAATATTTCATAGCAGAAATCAGATGCCAAGTCTGAATATCCCATACAAAAAACTGACTGCATTTTTCAAATTCATGTCTCCTTAGTAGAACATAGACAATTTAAAAATAAAATCAACTTAATGTAGTCCTTCCATGTAATTCTCAGTTTACATATCTATGCAAATTTACCCTGTTACTAAATCAGATTATTCCCTTCAAAGACAACAAAATAGATATATTTAGAAACTTGGTGTACTAACAATATTAGATTTCAAATTATCCCTTAGGCTAACAAAAATACCCCTCTTTTTTTTTCCTTTCGTAATGTGAAATAACAAAATATTTTCTAAGGAGGCCCCACAGAGGACATAGAAGAGATTGTATCCCAGTCAACTTACAGTTACCCTAAACTAATTTATTTTTATTCTGCATTGAGACAATGCTTATACTTGTAAATTAATGGGCATTACAAATATATTATCCTTTGACCTAATATAATGTAATGGGTATATGTAAGTTTATACAAACACATATATGTATATCTATAGAAGTGTATATGTATATGTATGAGTGGATGGCTTTAATAACATCCTTGCATACCAGAGCAACCTGAAGTCATACCACAAGTCTCAACAGGATTTCTGTTAAGATACCCCAATTCAGTTAATTCAGTTTACTATACACATGTTCATACCTGTTTCTGAAGGAACTAAACTAGTACCTGAAGATGTTAGTGCTTGAGCTATTGCTCATGTATAAAAAGTTTCAAGTCTGTGAAAATTTTGGTATTGTCACTGAATAAGTAGATTCCTTTACATTTCAAGCTGATATTAAATGAATGTGGGTTTTTTCAGCACTAGGGTTCTCAATTATTATATTTATAGCAAGGATATTTCAACTACTGCATAAATACATTATCTCATGGGTCATTGCAAATACACTATAGTTTCAGTATGCATGAATACAGTTCAATTTTACAGTAAAAGTCCATAAATTAACATTCCCATAAATTTGAAAATCCTGCTGTTCTAAGCAGGAACTTTGCAGAATTTAATTCCATATCAGGTACCTTTTTTAGGAAAATATTTTTTAAAAAGCAACTTCACCCATAATTAAAATGAGAGAATGGTCTCTCTTTTTTTTTCTTTTTTTGGTCCTGGCTTTATGTGGATTTAAATTTTTCATAGATAAGATCAATACATGAGCACATCTTGAAAGACACTGATCAGTGCGTACTATGGAACACTGAAAATCCCAGTGGAAATGGGACACAACTAGATCAGATATTTTCTTTTTCCAATGTTTTCCAAATCTAGTGTAATTCAAAAATGAACAAAACGTGCATGTATACTACATCAGAGAGTTTGCAGCCATTTCTTAAATCTCTTCAGATTCAAAGTATATCCCTGCACAGCTTAAGCCCAACTATGGTGACTGCTGCATATCTTGCTCTGTGAGAGGGCAGCAATGATAAATCACTTCTTGCAAAGTGAGTCACTCTCAGACAATGAACACAGCAAGAGTCCAAACAGTGATCAAAAGGCAGCGTGGCTCAGTATAATACTGCTCAGCAATTCCAGGCTGTGTTGAGCCATTTAGAAACGATAATGAGACGCACAGAGAGTGCTAAAGACTCTCTTAACTCCCCCACCGCAGCATAATATGCTTCTGGTGATCTAGGACTACATAGTCCAATCATGAAATACTTAAACATTAGACCTTGGTAGTCCTATAAAAAGACCATACCCTATTAAGCAAAGCAAAAGGACACTTTTTTCTTTCCCAGTAATCAGCAATGAACAGGAAAAATGTGATATCACTGACCACAGCTGAATCCTGCTTGACATTGTAAAATACAACTGCCTCTGTTCTGGCAGATCTCTGATCTACGCTAGCCAGTTTGTCTGCTTTACTGAGCAGACTAGAATAGTGCTACTATTTTTATAAAATAAGCTGAAATTGAGGGAGTACAGTAATTATATTAGATGAGTTAATAAGCCAGTTAGATATCCATTTATGATTCTTAGAAAGAAATATGTTTTAAGTTGTGCTTTAGTATGTACAAAGAGCTGTGAAGACTGCCAACCACTTCAAGAAATAAAGAGGCTATTTTCTCTTATAGGATATATTTGAAGTTTTCTTTCACTAAAATTTCTGCCACTGCTATGACTGATTTAGTGCTACTTCTGATAACAACAATAAGGGTGCTCATATGGCCAAGACTTTAGGAGGTACTCATCTTTTCAGCACCAAGCAGATTCACAGAAGTGTGTATCAGACTGTAGGTGATAGGAAGTCATCCACAACATATCCCCACTTGCAGAGCTATTGTTGCTGTAAGAATGAATGAATACTATTAAAAATTTGAAGATACTCATATCACTGATAGCTAAGCACTGCACTTAGCCATGTAGGTTAGCTGGCTAGTTTTCCCTGGCTCCCTTCAAAATCAACAGAATGTGGGTCACTGCTGAATTAGGCTCCTGAAGATAAGTATTTGCCAAGACCCTTTTGGGTAGATGACACCTGACGACAGACCTGGCTGTGTTTCACCACAGTGTCTTTTTAGCCACTTGACAGAAGCAGACACTTGTAGGTTTATTTTGTATGGTGTGCTAGCATCAGTAAATGTTCATTATATGTCAAGAGTGTGGCTTTACATGTTAGAAAGACTAAACTCAAATACTAGCTCTGAAACACCTTTGATGTTCATGGGAACCTTCGCTAATGAGGAAAGAAATTAAGTACTTAGAGACTTCACATTTTACTTTTTAACATATTTCAGTAGAGCCTATGGTAATAATTGTCCCATATTACATCCTTATTATCAGTGATAGGCAAGAACCATTTTTGTTGTTGCAGAATTAATAGCAACTTGTGTTGCTAGTCTTCATTATATCACTCTAATGCTTAAAGTGTTATGGCTGTAAAAATATTCAATGAAAATCCAAAGTCAGCATCAGGTGGTCCCCAAGATATTTGCTTTCTGTTTCATTACTCCAATAGATCAATGGAACAAAGCTTACTTCCTCTTAAGGCCTTTTGAAAATTCAAAAGCAAAAATTATCCTTTTCTGATTTTGCTTTATATGCTGTCACGTTCATAATGAAAAATTTGTCTCATGTAGGATTTAAGTGTTTGTGGTACACTGCTAAAAGTAATGATTCTAGACTCCATTCAGTTATTGATGTGAATCATCATTGGTGAAGACACATCAGTTTTAAAGCAAGGTAAGCGATAGGAGAAACAATTTCTCTTAGTAGCAAAAGATGCAAACTTATCCCTTCTTGTGAAAAATGTAGTGTTAGTGAGAAGCCCAAACACCTGAGAATTTTGGCTAGGCTGTAGAGTTGTATAACAAGCACAAGGACAACATAGTATTTTGTTTTTAAACCTCAGTAAGTAGAATTTTCTACACATGATGAATTTCTGTTCAGACTGTTCTGAAGTAGCTGAGGGATGCCTCTCTGTTTTTTATTCTTGATCTCAAAGATGTTGTTTTAGACACTTCTCACTCCAACATGTATTTTCTTTTTGCATTCACAATATACCTTATTTTAATATATTAACATCTGCAAGAAAGACCATGAGTCACTGACCTGGGTTACTTAGACGTTTTCCTTTGAAACCTTAGTTGTTGACTGTTGTTACACAGAAAAGAGAGTTTTCATATTGAAAGTAAACTCTATATTACAGTTCTTGATAATTTAAAATGTAATTTTTTAAATAAAATGGACCTGAAAATCATAACTTTTTAAACAACCCGTTAACTTACTCAACAATAGTTTGATGTGTTAATACTATGTGGAAACATACTTTATTGTTAGATTTCTGCACATTTTCCCAAAGGCAAAAATTTAGTCCTGTTATTTGTCCCTTCTTACTCATCCTATAAATAAAACATGGACTCCCATTTTAAAAGGGAAAAGAGGCAAGTTTTCATCAGTTATAGGATTTTGGTGAATGTGAAACAATCTTTAGTCTATTTTGTAAAATCATATAATACACAGCAAAGTTCAAGGAATCATACCAAAAACTACAAGTGTTATTTTTATTAAACAGTTCAATCTTAATAAATTTATGAACTACATAATTTAAATAATATTTCACAGTTACTTATAATTGAGAGAGTACCTGCTTTATGTGACTTCATTTAAAGCAGCAATTTGAGATAAGTTCTAGAAGACAGGTAGTTCCTGGCTTAGTGAAATCCAGTCCAGGTGTGTGTCCCTTTTTCTGTATTAACACTGAGGGTTTTATTCTTTTTTACACTGCTTTTGTTGCACATTTCCTACACAATAATAAACTTTCCTTTACTTGGTTTTCAATTTTCTTAATGGTTTACAAAGTTTACTAAAAATTACATAATATGATATGTAAGCCTTTTTTTTTTTTTTCCCCAAAAGAAAGAACCACAGAAGGCAATAATACTGTTAGACTAATAACCCTTTCACTCATAAACAATAGTACTAGGCATGTAGAAATAAACTGTCCTGGCATCATGACAATCGAATTTCCAAGACAAAGACTTTGACTTTAATGCTTATTTCTGCACGGAGTCTTATTGGATTCATGTCATTCAAACACTGTCTACAGAAGTGTATTTGCTTCAACACAAAATTCATGTGGAGAACTGAGGCACCTAATACTGAGGTGTAACACACAGGCTACATATAAGACCATGTAAGACTGTTCTTAACTTTAACACCATATTTGAGCACTACCAATAAAGGTAATAGGACTGCCTGTATGAAGAATTACTGTGCTTAAATAAACACCAGTATGAGAGAAAAGTTAATTAAATGCTAGTGTCTAAAAGTAAGACCTGCAAATGAATGTGAGAACAGTTTCTGTTCTCAGTGTAACCTTTTTAGATGGTTTGCTTTTCTCATGGGCAGAAGAGACACATATGAGCTGGTTGCAAGAGTTGGACTGTCTCTAATCAGCACTACCAAATTCAGTGATCACTGAATCATTTTCTGCAAATTCAGGTACTTCTAGTGGAATTGTTTAATCAGTCAAGCTTCTACTTTGCACACACTTGGTAAGCAGGAGCATTTGCTGATTATATATTATACATTTCTTTTTGTTTTCATTACTTACGTCTTTACACAGGTAGCTCAATAAACTGAGGGAAAAGCTTAAACAAATACATAACAATGGGCCAACAAAGGAAAAAACAAGCAAAAAGAAAAACAAAAAAAACCCAAAAAAAACCACAAAGAGGACCTTGTCTTTCTGTTTTCATAGCAGCAAAATCATTCATCTACCTTGAATCCTGTAAGGTCTTTGACACAATCCCACAAAACATCCTTGTCTCTAAATTGGAGAGATATTCATTTGACAGATGGACTGTTAGATGGATAAGGAATTGGCTGGATGGCCACATCCAAAGTGTTACAGTCAATGGCTTAATGCCCAAATGGAAATGAGTAACAAGTGATGTCCCGCAGGGGTCTGTGTTGGTACCAGTACTGTTCAATATCTTTATTAATAACATGGACAGTGGGATTCAGCAAGTTTGTGGATGTCATCAAGCTGAGTAGTGCAGCTGATTCTCTAGAGGGAAGGTATGCCACCCAGAGGGACATTGACAGGCTTGAGAAGTTGGCCAATGTGAACATCACGAAGTTCAGCAAGGCACGGTGCAAGGTCCTGCACCTGGGTCGGGGCAATCCCAGTATCAATTCAAGCTGGGGTATGAATGGGTTGACAGCAACTCTGCAGAGAAGGGCTTGGGGATATTGGTAGACAAAAAATTGGGCATTAGCTGGCAATGTGTGTTTGCAGCCCAGAAGTCCAACCGTATCCCGGGCTGCATCAAAAGAAGTATGGCCAGCAAGTCAAAGGAGGCGATTCTGCCCCTCTACTCCACTCTCCTGAGACCTCACCTGGAGTACTGTGTCCAGCTCTGGGATCCCCAGCACAAGAAAGACATGGACCTGTTGGAGTGGGTCCATAGGAGGACCACAAAAACTACCAGAGGGATGGAACACCTCCCCTGTGAGGACAGGTTGAGAGAGATGGGGTTGTTGAGCTGGAGAAGAGAAGGCTCTTGGAGGACCTTATTGTGGCTTTTCAATATATAATGAGGGCCTATAAGAATCATAGAATCATAGACTTATGGAATCATTTAGATTGGAAAAGACCCTTAAGAACGTCGAGTCCAAACATAAACCTAAAACTGCCAACTCCACCACTAAGGATGATAGACTTAGAAAGCTTAGGAAGAAAGCTGACAAGGATGATCAAAGGTAGCTATATTACAAACATATGAGACAAATTATGAATCTTTAGCCTGGAGAAGAGAGGGTTGAAGTGGGTGCTGTAGAACTCTCTATGGTCAAAAGTGTCAGAGTATAATATCTAGGCCATGAGTGTGGTTTAGCATTAGCTAGCCTAAGCAAGAAGTAAACTACAAATAAACCCTGTGTATTATAGTTGTGTTGTCATTTTTTAGTATTTGCCACAAAAAGGTAGATATGGATTAATGTTACTGTAACACAACATAGTTTAGAATTTGTTGTGGTTTAACCCCGATCAGCAACCAAGCACCACACAGCCGCTCGCTCACCCTCCCCCCGCCCCAGCAGGATGGGGGAGAGAACCAAAAAAACCCTAAAACCTGTGCGTTGAGATAAAGGCAGTTTAATAGAACAGCAGAGAAAGAGA
>VZTL01068904.1:347-11921 GCA_013400535.1 Scopus umbretta | reverse complement strand
TAATAATAATAATAATAATAATAATAATAGAATCTACAAAACAAGTGATGCACAATGCAATTGCTCACCACCCACTGGCTGATGCCCAGCCTGTCCTCGAGCAGCGACAGCTGTCCCCTGGCCAACTCCCCCCAGTTTCTATACTGAGCGTGGTGTCAGGTGGTATGGAATAGCCCTGTGGCCAGCCTCAGTCAGCTGTCCTGGCTGCCTGTGCTCCCTCCCAGCTTCTTGTGCACCTGGCAGAGCATGGGAAGATGAAAAGTCCTTGACTAGACTAAACACTACTGAGCAACAACTAAAACATCAGTGTGTTATCAGCATTGTTCTCATACTAAGTCCAAAACACAGCACTATAGCAGCTACTAGGAAGAAAATGAACTAAGCTGAAACCAGGACAGAATTATACAATGTAATGTAACCAAGAAAAAAAAAAGTTAATTTGGAGGACTTTGAATTATCCTTCATTTTTAGTTTGCCTTAATTTCAGTTTTACTGAATTTGTCATTATCTTTTCCCAAACTCTGCTTCTACTTATTTTCTTTCATTTTCTGTTACAGTGTCCTAGTGCCCCGAAGTTTTCAGACCCATGATTTAGACCTATGTCAGCCAGAGCACTACCTTTACAAACAATAGAAATATCCTCTATATTAATCTTTATTGGTTGGAATGATAGCACATTTTTCAATATTTGATTCAGCTATGAATCATTTAAAAATAAAACTAATAATGAAATATCTGTATTTTATATCATACATTGACATGATGCCTTTGTCAGCTGATTTTGGGCAAGTTAAATTTTCATTTTGAAAACTACTTCACAATAAAAAGCAAAGAGAAATGGTTATTTTAGCATGAAGTTATTTCACTGGGTCTTCTAGATCTTTTTGGAACACCAGGAGTGTGTGTGGTTTTTTGTGTGCAGTCATTGATAATGCAGATGCAGGATAAAATATTTTAACATGGTATTACCTTCACTATTGTCTGAAATGAAACAGAATTCTCAAATGCAGCCTTTTATTTATTTATTAATACTAAATAGTTTTTTTTTCTTGCCTCATAAACGTGATGCCATATCTATGTTATAATTACTTGTTGATTATGAAAGCTGAGAAAAGATCTTCCCCAATAACCACGGATTTTGGTTTTTTTTTTGCATCTTTCTATTCCTTTTCCCAACAAACTTTTTTTTAGAAAAGTGATCTCAACCCTGTTGACATGTTGATTTATTAATTTTCAGCTTTTCTCCACAAACCTCCAGATTTTCTTTGTGACAATTTTCCAGTAACAGAATACAAAGTCTCTTGTACAGTTAGGTTGCTCACTCATGATTCTTCTATTTAGTTTCCTATAACTTTCTTAAAGGAGTCTCTCCTGAATTTATGACTTAGAAGGTCTTTACCACAACCACAAATGAGGAAAGAAAGGTACTGTATCTTCATAAATCTCTAGTAAGAACCGTGAAATCTCTATGAACTTGAGAAAGCTTGCTCTTCACAAGACAAATCTGTTTTATAAATTTCTCCTTTATATTAGCATTTACAGAGATTTATTCCTTAAAAACGCTTTGATTCTGAACCGCTTTAAAATTTTATGACATTGACTATGAGTATTTTACATAAGTTTTTGAAATTGCTTTAACTGGGACATATTCCATGTGTGTGCAATAGCAATATGACATTATTTATAATTATAAACATAATACCAGGCATATTTCTCATTTATATGTGCTAATTACTCAAATTATAATATTAATTATAGTAAAAATAAACACTAGCAACATGCTGACTGTGTTGATCTTAGGAACAGAAATCCTGTTGTAGGCTGCTGAACCTCAAGAACTGAATTGAAATTTTTTTGTCTGAGATTATTAATAGACAAGGGTAGTATTCATTTGATGTCAATGTAATATTCTTGGAGTGTGGTCAGTGTCAGTTTCATGACTGAAGTGAATTGTTAATGTAATTAACAAAGAGATAAAAGCATTTGGAAAGAATAAAAAGAATGTTGCATATCTGCAGGGTTTTTTTTTTTTCCTTTCTGGCACTTACTTGTATTTCAGAAAAAATTCCAAAGAGACCATACCTCTTCAGCCAATAAAAAACACGTCTTGTTATAGATTTCTCATTCCCTAAATGATCCACAGGTTTCTTTTTTATTATAAAATTCTGTAAAAAGTGTCCTGAAATTGCCTGGTGCTTTTAAACAATTTTCCACCCAGAACATAGACCTTCCCTTAAGCTGATTAATCAGTCTGGTCAACGATGTTATGCATGGCGTTATGGCATCATGGCATTATGTATTTTATGTTGGCATCCTTAGTAATAAAAGCAGCAATCACTGGCCGATGTTTTGTCAGAACATTTGTTTTTTTCTGTTTTGCTTCGGTTTTAATTTTGATGGACATGTATATAATCTAGTTTTGTACTCTTGCCAAATAGCCCACCGTACAGCCTGTCTCCAAACACATTTTTCCCAGCTATGTTATTGCATTTCAACAGGAGTTACATAATAGTAAACACTGATAAGGAAAAACAAACTGTGAAAAATGTTCATCAACTAATTCTGTCGATCTGCAACCCTAAATGTCTGTAAAGAAAAGTGATAATGAGTGGCCATGTTATTAAAGATTGCACTTAAGTTAGAATTGAATTGTATAAGCAACTGTAATCCAACTTCATCCTGCCTTGTGTTTAACTCTCCAACTTAAATAATTGCTGCACTTCAGTATGTTTGTGTTTATGTACACACGTGAGTATCTTAAGAGTGAATGAAAGGCTATAAAACTGGTTTACTGTACGTGATAACTCAATTTACTAATTCTCTGTATGGGATAATATTAAAAAAAAAAAAAGAGGCGGGAAAATCTCTACACCACAACATATAATGATTTTTTATTACGTAACTAAGTACATCAATTGACAATCAAAAAACCCAACAATCAATAGGCCTATTCACAGGCCCATTCATAGGTCTATTTGTAACTGAGAAGCCACAGTTCTTGTGCTGGATTTGCAGCACAAGCTGCACATTCATAGCAGTATGTGTCTTTTCAGAGATAGCTACCCACTTAGATAAGTATATGCATATAGACAGATGTAAATTGCATACACAATACACACATATGTAGTATGGTATGTAAAACAGTATCACTTAAGAAAGTGTCACAATGTATACATGCAAGAATCTGAAAGAGGCAAGCTTGTACCCTATTACAGCTTTGTGACAAGGAATTTCAGGCAAGAGTTCATTTCAAAGATAACTCAAGCATAAATATTCATGTGCAATAACAAGAATGTTTGAGTGTAGATAAGTAAATATGTACACTCAAATTTTTAGTCCATCACCCTCTGATACTGCTCAGGAAAAATTCCATAACTAGCTGTCAAGAAGTTATTCTGGCAGATATTCAGCCAGTTATTGTACTTTGAAAGCTTTACTGAGAAACTTACTTTCTCTTCATTCATTGTTGAAACATAAATAATCAGGATTTTCAAGTCATAGTTTTCTTTTAGTCTGTGGGGATATGTATCTATCTAGATATTTATTGCGCTTTAAGTCTAACTGGGAGACTGTTCTAAGCTGGTGAGTATATAGTCATCAGAACGAATGTGCTCCTTTCTGTATCTTCTCCAGTTTGGTACTTCAGGTGGTCTAGAGAAACACTTAAGAGATGATACTTGGTCACCCCAGACATGGGTGCTGCATTCCTAAAAAATAGGTACTTGTCACTGAAAAGATTCAAATGTTGTCAACTAAGATTTTTTTTTTTTTTTTTTAAGGGAATTTTATATTAGATGGCCAGGGAACTGAATTTCAGGCTTTCTCATCTAAGTATCGCTTGCTATAGATGCAGCTTCCTCTTTCCTCCTCTCCTCCTTGTGCAGTGCCATTTTGTTTCTTGCCTGCAGAGCAGCTGAAATTCAGCATACAAGGTGAAGAGAGAATAAGCGATGGTTGGAAGGGGAAGAGGGTTTTGAATGTCCTGAAGATAAGACAGGAGTTGAACAGACCACTCCCATCCTGTGTCTGACTGCTTTAATGAAAGTGGCAGCACCATTTCATGAATGACTCCAGCTGCCTGTACTTTGTACAAGACTGTTATTGTCTGTCAGGCATGCATCAGCTCATGCCTTACCATTGGATGTGTTTGCTTGTGCTCAGGTGCTGAAGTTGGCTGCCCAGACAAATCTCAGGCTGAAAGGTAAATGCCTCATGAGCTTTAAGTGGGTCAGGGATAAGGTGACTTCAAATGACTGTGTTTTCTAGGTGGATTTTTTTTGTACTTATGCATCATAATTTCATCCAAATTTTATTTTACGCATGAAGGAAGGTGCCCTGAATCTCACTTCTCATTTGTCTTAAAGTATGTCCTTGTGCCCTTCCATAGACCTGGCTATTCACTTGGTTTTATCATCTCAGCTTCTGCTTCAGTGTAGTCTGGTTGCAAATAAATCAAGGCGCAAAATTCTTACTTGGCAATGACATAGACTTTTTTTCTGTCTCAGGACAACTTAACCTTTAATAAAGTTAAGGTGACATTTTATGCTTAATCATGCCATAACTCTCATAATTCAACTTAAAGTATTTTATTGAACAAATTATTTGTATTCGCTTAGTTTGGGTGCTATGTTCTTTATTCTGAGAGAAATATTGGCAGGCTGCGGGATCTACCACAGGCAAAGAAATGAGTGTCTGATACTGAAAACAAGCCACAAACTCCTTTTTGTTTTCAAATATCATTTCATTTGGCAAAAGGGAAAAGAAGACCACCTCATGCCTACCCTTTGTATCTCTGCTCATGCAGACAAAAGATAAACAAAATTACTCCTCCAGAAGTCTAAAATGGAAGGTTGCTAATCTTGGTGCCAGACCTTTGTGAGTGATATACATGCTGGCTGTGCTAAACAAGCCCAGGACCCCAGGCTGCTCTCCGCTGGTGGCTAAGCCACAGCCCTTGCGGTGCACTCAGCCACCTGGGTTGCAATTATGGGGCTGGCATGTGGGGACAAGAGAGTGGAAGGAAAAAAAATTGGGGTTGGAACAAGTTTCACCCATCATTAAGAAAGTGTTGTGGTTTAACCCTGATAACTACATCATGATGGATCACATCTGATGCCTCTTTTTTGTTTCCCCTAAAGGAAATGAATGCACCCCTGGGTGCTCCTGGTCAAGCTGGAGCCAATCACAACCAGTTGCCCCTCCCCTCTCCAAGATCCCCTTGGGAAGCAGTCTCATGGCACACCATTTGCTGTTGTTGAGCTGTGTCTCCACTCGCCCTGGCCTCCTTGGCTGCTTTGGTCCAGTGGTTGCTGCAGCTGCCATGGAAACTGCAGCAAAGCCCTAAATTGTCATGCTCTGGCATGGAAACTGTTTGCATTTTGAGGTCCAGCTGTCGCTACCGAGCTGTCTGCTGTCTTTCTTCCTCTGATCCTAACTATCGCTGTGTTTTTGATGTATGATGAGGGGAAAGTGGGAGTTAATTGCCAAGAAAGTGGGAGTTAATTGCCAACTGTGGGCAGAAAAGGGGGAGTTCACTTGGCCAGCTAATGGCTAAAAGCAAACAGTGTTATATGCTGAACCTTGAATATTATACCTGGGTGGAAACTTTCTCTAAAAATAGTCTTATATTGCTGTGTTGACTGTGAATAAAGTATGTATTTGATCTGGATATCTGACTGTAAGATCTGTGCCTGATTCAGCTGTGCCATTCCCTCAAAGGGCAAGACATAAAACAGAGGTTTGTGGCTTCAGGAATAGTCTGTTTAAGAAATTGAGAAGTACAAATAAGTTCTTCAGAGAATACTCTTCAAGCTCATCGGGTAAACTGTAAAATCCTGGAAAGCTGATATAGAAAACTGGAAACTTTGAACAAAATCTTTCATTTATCTTACAAAAGGTAAAAGCGCATGGATTCAGCGTATGGGATTAGCATGTCGAAATCTGATGTCAGATGGCTGTTCCTGCCTACTCAGTGCCACCTGTAACCTCCTAGTGGAGGAGGAAAGAGAAAGAAAGAATGCCATCAGGAGTTCCTGGGATAGAAGTTGGAAAATCCCAAAAGAGATTAAATACACACAGCCAGAAGGCTCTGTAAATGTTCTCCTCTGCTTTCTTAAAACCTAGTAACAGTAAAGTACATGTGGTGGCTCGTGCATCATGTGGACTTTTTCATTGCTCATACAGTAAGGAAGAGCTAGGAGAATAGCTAAATGCAATGAGGGTCATGCTGAAGAGAAAGACATGTCCTCACTGAATACTCTGTAGCGTCTGATAATGCTCCATTATAATCATCCTTTGCTGTTCGCCACCACAGTGACTCCCTCTCTCAGGTTTGAGTACACTGCAAGTGAGAGGGAACAGGAGAATGAGGAGTTTAATGAGTCAGGCTGAAAGCTGGAGGCGTCCACTGTTGCTCTCATGGAGATTTCTGTAGCCTTGTTGAGTAATTTTCTTACATGGTAATAGTAGTGTAGGTTCCTAGATGGGCTGTGGTCTAACAGTAGCAAAGCCAAGAGTCATGAATGTGTTCCCCTTTATTACCCGTATGTGACTAGGATATTGTAGTCTTCAGATTTATTAATTTTCCCATTGGAAACTTGTAAACCTAATTAATACCATGTCTCCCTTCTTAGCCAGAAACACGGCTAGAGATAGTGGGGGAAAAAGTGGATGGTAGTTGTTTGAAACATTTCCATAAAACAATTCGATTCCAGTTGCAGCTGTTAAATGAATCCCAGACAGATTTCCTGCAATACATATGTTTTCCTGACAAGAACATGGCTTCTGCTCTTTCTAGTCCTTTCTTAGGGCCTTAATTCCAGAGTCCTCTTCTGAGCAGCCAGCAGGCATGCTGCCTCCAAGCTGTGGGCTTCAGGACTGTGATGCTACTGTTGGTAGCTCTGCTTGCGTTCATGCAGAGTTTGAAATTTGGGGATTTTTTTTCCCTGAATTTAAATGGAATCACATTTCTGTATGTTTTGAGCAGTGAGAAGGACTGTCTTTCTCATGCCACATCCACCTGCAATTATGTTCATTTCTCTTTTCCTTTGTTTCTCTTACTCTTTTTTCTTTTTTTTTTTCCTTTTTTTTTCTTTTTTTTTTTTTTTTTTTTTTTTTTTTTTTTTTTAACTTATGTTTTCTTCTTTTTATAGCTGTAATGATTCAGGCCTTCTCCTCAGTGAGCATGTCCCACAGGCTCTGATTTTCCCCCTCAGTAGGCAGTACTGGGAAGGATCCAATTAAGGTCTTTTTAAGCCCTCCTAGGAACACTCCTTGCCTTCAGTGATTAAGATTGCCTCTGTAAATTTATCCATTTAATACAGTCCTAGTTTTGATGACATGAGCTTTGTTCCCAAGGTTTTAAAAGATTTCTCAGTCTTTCTTTTTACAGTAACTAACATGATTGTAAGAAATATTCCAGTGTCTTAGAACTGCCTGTTAAGCTATCCTCTTCGCTCTTTGAAAATGAAGCAGTTAATCCTACCAGTAAAAGAAGGTTAAAAGGTGCATTGAAGTCTATAAAGCAACATGGGGCCTGTGCACAATTTCTTATTTCTAATTGCCAGCTATTGTGCATGTAACTTTCTTTTCTGCTTACAGTAGCCTTGCATGTATGTATTTTAGTGAAATATAGAACTTCCAGGGAAATTACCTGGGAAACATAGTACATATTCTGTGAGAAAATAGGTAATAAAGAGTTCAGAACATTTGGAAATTATCATACTCAGCATCATTAATACAAGTGAACCATATTGACTCAGAAACATCCTTAAGAAAATATTCTGTAATCTATCAGACTTAATTAAATACATGGGAAACAGAAACTGTAGATACAGTTGCACTTCTTGTTATTCAGGAGACAAAAATTATATTCTCAGCCTTCCTATAAAGAGTACCCATAACAGGGTGGCAGTCTAAAAATTTCCTGGGCATCAAGGACCCCAAACAGCCAGGTGTTCAGATGGTAAGAGCTGGTTTAGGTGGTGATTACTGCTGAGTCTTACTGAGGCGATTCTGATTATTTCTGATCAGGTTGCTAAAGGAGTGGAAAGATTCCTTGCTGGAGGAAACTGTCATTGATGAAGGAGGTTCAATAGACAATGACATAAAAGCTGCAGCTGACTTAAGATGGAGGTGCTAACTGTTGTTGTGTTCCAATCATTTGACTTCCAACAGCACTATGTCTTTGACAAGACTTCAGTATTATGACAGACATGCCTATGCCAACAGGATTTAGAAATGTGTGGTAAACCTTTTAGTCTGCTATCTCTGTATTATGAATTTACATTTCAAATATTCAAGAAAAACACATAATGGCAGTAACCCTGCAAAAAAAATGTGGCTGTTCAACAGTGAACTAAATGTTAAAGGATTACTATTGTAGTATCACCTAATTCAAGTTTATCTGTATTAGCATGCAACATAGAGATGTCTTACTTTTTGCAAACTTTGCGGTTTTTTTCCTGACAAAAATAACAACTCTTTTAACTTGCTAATTGGACAGAGAATCTCATTCAAAAAAACTATTACTGTAAGCACTGTAGTGTGGTGCCTGTTCCTATATTTACATGTACTTTGTTTTTTCTTGATTCCTTGTGATTTAAATTTTGAATATTCCTTATGAGACTTTGGTATTTTTTTAGTACAAGTAACTTGTAAGTAGTTTGCCTATGAGTCTATTTAACTCATGAATTCAATTGAATCTAAAGTAATTTAGTTTTTTATTTTGACAATTTTCCTATTGTCATATGTTGACAGATTAGAAGACTAAGATGTAAATGAACTATGTCTCACACACAACTAAAATAAGTATTGTTTAGCCAATGATGCGGGGATTAAATACCATGCTCAAAATTAATTGCACAAGGGGAGCAAAGATGCAACTGAGCCTGAAATGGACAGGAAGACTTAGAAATAGGTATCTGGGCTAGGAGGGTAGAGGTAATAGACAAAAAGGAAAGAATAAATGAGAGAAGATTCCTTTCTTGTACAGGCTGCATCTTTAGACTGTGAGTATTCTCTGTATGACATTTTGAGTTAAAGCTATCCTAAGATTTTCAGAAACCTTTGGTGCTGGGGGTGCAAATGCACAATACGGTATATATTGAGAAAACTGAATTCTATATACAGCAACTCAGGATTCACTGCCCATGTAGTGTTGGTATTCTCTGTGCTTGAATCATCAGTCTGAAATACTGTATTTCATACCTACAAGCACCAGTAATTGTTCCCAATGCTACCTTTCAAACCAGGCTTTGTGTAGCCAGTATGTAAGATGGCAGAATTTCAAATAAGGGAGGATACATTTTCCATCCCCTTGTTCCTCCTTGAAAAGAAACCTTACAGGAGGAGGACATGTGGGACTACTGACAAGAGGATCCTTTTTGCTGTAAGAACCCGCAATGTCATGGGCAGAGATAGAGATTGGTTTTGAGGATGGACTTGAAAATATACACTATTCAGTGATATCAGGTATTTACTATAGAGATTTCTTTAAATTTCTGCATATTCAAAATTAGACACTTCTGTTCATGGTGAGGTGTTTTGCAGACAGCTGTGTCTTGCTGGAAAACACTCTGCAAGGGTAAAAAGATATGGGAAGGGAGACATATTAAGGCACTGTCCTTCTGCAAGACAGACACAAAAAGAGGACAGTGGTGGAAGCTGCTGTGTGCAGATACCCATGACCTACTGCTTTCATGGGGGAAAAAGCTTTGACTGCTGACTAGTAGTGAATGGAGGACAGGGCTGAACAGGCGATGTTTAGTACAACAGTGCAAGGCAGATGTGTGCTAAAGCTGTTTGGGTGCAGAGGTAACACCCTCTCACTGTAAGACAAAAGACCATTGCTGTATTTAAATCACTTGGGAGGCTCAGCACAGACAGTTCCACACCACCTCACTTGTATCTATGTCAACAGAGACACACTTCTACAAAACAGGATGTCATCCTCTCCTGGTCCTGGCCCTGACTTGGAGTCTGCGTTCATGACCTCAAATGGCATTTGAGGTGTGATGATAATGGAGCTGAAATCTTATCTCTGTCACAGTAAGGATTTTCATTTAAGTTGCAAGGAGAAGTACCTTGGTGTGTTTGTTTCTGTGGTGATCTTTACACTAACACCTACAGAACGGAGAAAAATGGTTTGAACAGAAATTCATTATTTCTATAAATGGCATGGCAAAGGCTGTGTGGCTGAAGGTTATGAGAGATCATCTTTCTTAGAGATCTGTCTGGATTATGACCCAGAGGTTGAGATGGTGCTCAGCACCGCTCTGGAACTTCACTACACGTCTGCAAACTATAACTGGGCTTCACGGGCAGGGAAAAACAGGGAAGGAAGCAAATTATCTGAAAAGTTCAATTCTATTTGCTGGAGAACCTGTGCAACAGAAAAACTGAGGCAAAGGCTGTAGTCCCACTGTCTAGAATACATGCTGCTGAGTATTCCCCAGGGAAATATTTTCCTTATAGGACACATAAAAGTGTAGTCTTAAGTAATCAGCATGTTAGGAACTGTTACCTATTTTAAGGGTGTCTAAGGGAGAGGATAACCTTTCTCAGATATCTGTGTGGGAGCATAATCCTGTTGCAGGGGAAGTAAGGAGGATGAACTTGATTTTTGTTCTGCAACATTGTATAGGCCTAAATCTTGAACTGCCCTGCTGACAATGTGTCAGTTACTGTTCTGACCAGATAAACCATCATGTTGCAGTTCAGAAATCTTGGCTTAGGTTCAGTAAAAACATTGTAGCTGAACCTTCTCATCCGCCCTTGCATGTCAGGTTCTTCTCTGACAAGCAGCAAAGAGCTGTCACTGGCTCTGGGCTGGCCAATTGCTCCTGTTCATAAACTGAGCTGAAATGCCATAAAAGCTGTCACTGGGGTCTTCCCAGGCTCTGTTCCAGGTAAAAGCTTTTATGTCTTGTTCCATCAGTCCACATTATGGTAGGAAAATCAGGTTATATTCCTTTCTGGTGGAGACGAATGACAGTTCAGTTGCTCTGACTGCCAGCCAGATGGCTCAAACGACAAATAAAACATGAGAATATAAAAAGCTGTCCCTCTCCTAAGGTCAGTTTTAATACTTAGAAAAGTAAGAACATTTTTTATATTATTTGCTTTGGGTTTTTTTTCTGAAAATTGTCAATTGCAGACTATTTACTACTATTTTCTCAAAGTTATCTCAGTAGAGATGGGAATAATTGTCTTCGCTATCAGATTTATTGTATTATATCCATACTACATTACAAATCCCACATGTGTATAATACAGCAAGCAGATCCCCATTGTGGATCCCTACTCATTGTAGAGCAGGTATTTTGGGCCTTTCAACCTGAGTGTGTCTGCAGATCATAGCTGAAGGAAACTTAAGGCTACTAGAAGCCAGTCCTATTTGATATTTCCCTATTATCCCCATCTTATATGGCTGCAATAGTTGTGAAAGAAAGAAAGCCTTAGTACTGACCCAACAGCATGTAAAGTCAACATTACACTTCTAGATGGAAAGGTCTGTGGTCAGGATTGTTCAATGAGAGATGTGAGACTGACTTTTAGATCCCAGAACAAGCTTGT
>VZTL01068903.1:15685-32314 GCA_013400535.1 Scopus umbretta | reverse complement strand
CTGAAACCAGGACAGAGAGTAAGGAGAACTAAACTGAGGTGTTTACATAGAAGAATCTACAGACATGCTAGTGGTTGATTGAATTGCCTAAATAAAGATGTCTAGTGCCATCTGAGGCACCAATGAGTACCTGGGACTTCCGTATGTAGCTGGAAGGTATCATATGGGAGCTATGGGAGATCATTACCTTCTGGAGACACAGCTGGAGAGCAGGTAGGACATCTCAAATATGCACCGAAGATGTCTGAGTCACCGGGAATAGTCAGTCCAGTCAATAGCGTTGAGAGAGTTTAGAGCATGGTTCAACTCACCCTAAAAAAAACCCTCCAGGCCAGTAAGCTGAGTGACTCTGCCAGCTCCATGGATTATATTGAGCAGATTTCCATTGACTATCAAAGCAGTGTAGACATGCAGAACAAAAGGATACACTCACATGAGAAATCAAAATGTAGGTGTATTCATCTCTGAATTAATCCTACTCAGAGTGGATAGACTTGGAGTGAGTGCTTCTGCAATTTTTGCTCTCCAGGGCAGATAGCCCCAGCCTGCTCTCAGGCAGCTCTGGAGGGAGTGATATAACGCAGTGCCAATATTGTTCAGTCCCAAACATCTCAAACATTCACTCATTGCCAGGGAACACAACCTACAGTGTCTCTGCCTGGGTTCAGTCTCTTCTTGGACTGGAGAAGCTGTGCTATTTCTTTGCTTCTCTACAAGGGAGAAGGAAATAAGGGAAGAAACACATCAGTCACCGATATACTGACATAAATCTATACTGACATAAATCTAAATGCCAGGACTTCTTCCCTTATGGTGAAGAAGACTTTAGGTGGGCAACAGAGGCATAAGCTGCTTCCCACTCTTCTTCGGTCATCTGTGAACTTAGTGCTTTGCTATATTCTAATTTATATACTTTTTTATATACTAATTTACATTTACAAAGTCCAACACTCAGAGACTAGAAATAAGTTGCTATTTATCCTATCTGCAGAAAGTGGCTTCCAAATCTCTTGGATGTGATTGACGTAGGAGGGTAGGAGAAACCTGGGAAATTTCAGGAGGTCCCAAATGGTGCTGTCTGTGTTCAGACAACTGAACTGAGCCCCAGATGATTAGCTTAGGCTGGTGATCTCACCTTCAGACAGCCAGAGGGTTTTTTTGCAGAAAAGACATTTCAACTTTGTGACAACTTGCATGTCCATTGCCACAGCACTTTGGATTCTAGTAGAAGGTCTAGGTCTTGTCTAGGTCTAGGATAGTTGGGAATGCATACAGTGGCATTGGGCTGTGTAGTACCAGTCCTCTCAGGTCTCTGTTTTGGAAGGGAAGAAGAAGCGGTCTCAAACTTGTTGCTGTCACACTGTCCACCGCAACCATTCTTACAAGCCAACACCAAGTCCCCTGACCAGGGACTGGATAGTCCCAATTGCCTGTGCTAAAAGCTTTAGCAGTCAGATTGAGAGGAGTCCAGCTCCCAAGGGAGAGACACCTTCACAGGCCACATGAGATGCCTTCAAAGAGCCAGTGACAAATGGGCACAGAGTGGACGTCTCATTGTCAGACAGCCACTGGGTTGGAGTGACACAATATCCCTCTAAGCAGCAAACAATGTGTCCTTGGACAACAGCAAAGTCACGCTCCTCCTTAACAGTCCTCTCTGTCAAGAAATGTCTATAAATATCAGGGTCTCCAGCCTTTTTTCTTCACAACTGATTCAAGATCTCTCTGCAAGGCTTCACCCCAGACCTGCTGTGATCCTGGTGGATATCCAGTCATGAGGATCATCTATGTTGTGTTTGCTGTTTTTCTAATGGCCTTGATGGCCACCCCAGGTAAGGTGGCAAATTATGTGGAGCAGAAATGAGAGATAATAGTGAATCATAAAGCAATTAAGGTTAAAAAAAAAAAGACTTTTCCAGGAAAGTAGGTGTGGGTGGTAAGTCTTGTATTGAGATTTTGGTTGGTTTCAGCTCACAAGACTTTTGGAGTAGAGTTCAGCTCTAGAATGGCATCGTGCTAGATTTAGACATCCACCATCTGGGGGTCTCCATGTGAATTGGGTCCAATCATGGTCATTGGACACTAGCTGACAGAGCCAGAGCAATTCAGCTGATCTCAAGCTAAATACCCAGGGTGTGGCTGCAATGATAAATTCAGCAGTGCCAGGACTGAGGTCTCAGCTTGACATTTGAACTAAGTCTTGCACACCATTTAATTGAGAGCACTATCAATTGCTCTTGGCTTAGTTTTGCTCTTGGCCGACTAACATGGACTCAAACCAGTCCTGAGGCAAGTGCTGACAGTGACCAGGGTCCATTCCCAAGTATCAGTGTGGATATGGACACTTTGTATTAAGGAGAGAGTTTGCTGTGTGGTGGTGGGATTTCTGTGCTATTGACCATGACGAATTAGTCAATGCAGACAGAGCTCTCTTTCTTTCTTTCTACAGGCAAAAGCCAGTCAAAAAAGAGCTGCAGTGGGTATTGTTCCAGGACATGTGCTAAAGGAGAGAAGGAGGAGCATACTGAAGACTGCAGAAGGAGGTACTGCTGCCTGACACACAGGAAAAAGAAGTAGAGCAGAGACTTTCGGTGCTGAGAGGAGGAGGGAAACAGTGATGTTTGCATTAGTTTCTTCTTGTTTGATGGAAATTAAGTTTACTCCTCTCATTAAAAACAAACAAACAAACAAACAGGTCTCACCCTGAAGTGCGCTGCGTGGTTCATTGTCTTCCAAAAAGTTGTGTGCAGAGGATCAGGAAAGATCTGGTAAGTCTTGCCAGATAAGCTCATGTTTATGGAGATGATATGGTCAAATGCAGATACTGCACTTTCTCATACCAGCTTCATCACAACAGGAGTCATAAGTGAGTTTCTTAGTCTGTTCATGTGAAGTTGTGCCTTTGTGTGATTCAAATCCTGCAGAGATGCAGAAAAGCAGAGACAATGGGGTGGTATCAGAAAGAAATCCCCTGTATGCCCTGTCACTGTTCTGCAGAGGTCCATCCCACACTCGGACTGAGATGACCTATCAGCAATGACCACCACCAAGGCTTTGCATGTTCTCTATATCCATCACCAAACGTGCCCACGTTGATAGTAACATAGAATCAAAGAATCACAAAATGCTTTGGGTTGGAAGGGACCTTTAGAGGTCATCTAGCCCACACCCCTGCGGTAAGCAGGGACATCTTTAATCAGATCAGGTTGCTCAGAGCCCCGTCCACCCTGACCTTGAATGTTTCTAGGGTTGGGGCCTCCACTACCTCTCTGGGCTCACTACCTCACACCCGTTCCAGTGTTTCATCACCCTCATTGTAAAAAATTTCTACCTTACATCCAGTCTAAATCTCCCCTCCTTTAATTTAAAACCATTACTCCTTGTCCTGTCACAACAGGCCCTGCTAAAAACATTGTCCCCATCTTCACTATAGGCCCCCTTTAGGTACTGAAAGACCACAATAAGGTCTCCCCAGAGCCTTCTTTTCTCCAGGCTGAACAATCCCAACTCTCCCAATCTGTCCTCGTAGCAGAGGTGCTCCAGCCTTTGGATCATTCCTGTGACCTCCTCTGGACCCGCTCCAACAGTTCCATGTCCTTCTTGTGCTGAGGATTCCAGAGCTGGATGCAGTACTCCAGATGGGGTCTCACCAAAGCAGAGTAGAGGAGCAGAATCACCTCCCTCGACCTGCTGGCCACGCTGCTGGTGATGCAGCCCAGTAGACAGTTGGCCTTCTGGGCTGCAAGTGCACATTGTTGGCTCATGTGCAGCTTTTCACCCACCAGTATGCCCAAGTCCTTCTCCTTGGGGCTGCTCTCCATCCATCCATCCCCCAGCCTGTATGGATATTGGGGGTCACCCCAACCCAGGTTCAGGACTTTGCACTTGGCCTTGTTGAACCTCATGAGATTCACACAGGCCCACCTCTCCAGCTTGCCCAGCTCTCTTTGAATGACATCCCGTCCTTCTGGCATGTGAACTGCACCACTCAGCTTGGTGTCATCTACAAACTTGCTGAATGTGCATTCAATCTCACTAATTAATCTGTGATAGCTCTAAGTTGTGTCCTTTAAGCTCAGACTTGCTCACTGCCCAAGTTGTGGTACCAGCCAGCAGATCCCAGCAGGTCCCACAAAACCACTCAACGTTTTTCTCTGAGAGGTTAGCCAGCACTGGCTGAAAGCTACAATCACCAAGATGAGCAGCATGCTGCAAACACCATCTTTGCCTTGTAGGACCAGAGACCCCTACACAGGTTTTCATTACTTCTTCTGGGCCAGACAATCTGAACCAGCAGCCCAGACATAATACTATGAAGATGATGATTTCAGTTTCCAAAGCCCTTCTGGATTTCTTCAGAAGATATCTCTGACATGTGAGTAACCTTACAGGCATCTGGGATGTCCTCGGTCCAACCTTCACCACCCTGCACTATCAATACATTGGGAATCAATTTGCTAAAGCATTTTTTCCTGGTTTCAGCTGGGATAGAGTTAATTTTCTTCCCAGAAGCTGGCACAGTGCTGTGTTTTGGATTTAGGATGAGAACAATGCTGATAACACACTGATGGTTTAGTTGTTGCTGAGCAGTGCTGACACCAGGCAAGGACTTTCCAGTTTCNGGGTTAAACCACAGTACATTTGTATCCAATGTTGTTGATGTTTCCTCCCATTCTTCCCCCGCTGTTTGTCCATAGGGAGCTCAAAGCCTACTTGCTCAAAACAAGAGTCATGTGGAGGCAGCAAATTCCTGCTAAATCCTTTGGTTTGGGCTGCAGTAGGGCCTTGGTCTTGGAGTCAGTCTTTCACAAGCAAAGCTCTTGCTGACTTAAAAGGTGCAAGATCAGGACTGGAATGAGAGGGGGAATACAGTAACGACCATTGCTTTGTGAGCAGCTCTGTGCTGTGCTGCAGAGGCACTTTGTAAGCGCAGGCTTCTCGGGACTGAGTAGCTGGAGAATTAAGCAGGAGGAGAGAGTCACAATCTGTCTCATCTCAGATAATAAATTAGACCTAGCTAGGGCTGATGCAGCCTAAAAACTGTGCTGTGGCTTCTGAATCTGCAAATTGCCACAGCCAATTAAGTTTTGCCACCAGATGGACTTAGGTTTTTTTCCTTCAGTACTCCTGTGTCATTAGCCCCTGTTTTCTCCAAAACGGGGTAACTCTCTCAATAAGTTTGCATGATGGGGTAAATAGCCCATGGCATCCATGCTGAGCACAAGAAGACTCTTCCCAAGGAGACAGCATGGGGAACTTGCCCTCCAACTGCTCGTTCTCAGCCAAGGCATAACCTCTGAGCATCGCTGGGTCCGCTTGAAAGAGAAAAACCTAGTGAATGTGGAAGTGGTCTGTCACCCACTGGTGAGAGCAGAGCTGCAGCCACTGACAGCAGCAAAGAGCTGACCTTGTGTAGCACAGAGCTTAGCAAGTATAAGGAACAGTCAAGGAAATATGTCCTAAACCCCAGAAACTGTCCATTTGGAAACATTTTGGAGGGTCTCACCATGGGTTAGGCATGTGCTACCAAGATGCCAAATAACAGCCCTGAGGCACGTGCCTTCCTGGCACTCATTTGTACCTCACCCTGCCGAAGAAATCCAACGGGAATGGTCAGGGAATGCAACGGCTCAAACCTGCCTCCCGCCTGGCACATCCGTGGTTGTTTCTGCACAACCCAGGCATCCTCTGCGGCGTCTTTCAGCTTCTCCCTCCCATGTCAAAGCAGCGGGGCTTCCTCCTGTCTCACACATTCCCTGTGGATTAGCCAGCCTCACTGCTGTGGGACCATGCTGGATCAACCAGGCAGTCCTCCTCACGGCCTCTTGCCTTCCCCTTTTTGTCCTGCGCTTTTATTTAAACAAGAATTTAAAATGCCCAGACATGAAAGAAAACATTTCGCCTGATCTTGAAGGAATCCTTTCTTCTTTCTTTTTTTTGGACAAACTGAAAAGGCAAAAACTTCATTTCTTTTTAGATCAAAGTCAATTTTCTTTCAGTTCTTGGGGTTTGCCGGTGAACCAGAAAATCCACTGCCTGCCCTGCTCCAGTTCAGAGAACAGGGGCACGCACCGGCGCTGCGGCGCGAAGCAGAGCACACAAGCTAGACAAGGAGGAAATATCCAGGGCTCTTCTTTCCTCACCGTTTTCTTGGAAGACAAAGCATAAAGCAACCCGCATCGGCTTCGTGCATTGCTGACCCTAGCTCCCGTTCGCCGCTGTGATTTTTCTCTTCTTTTCTAGCAATGCCTCCAGGAGGGGCACTTAGAAATCCCTGCTGCGGGGTTCCTTGGATGCTGAGACTTCACCTGGCTTTGAGGGCAGGCAGGGAGGGTTTCCTGGAGAGGAATTCGCTGTGGCTCAGGCCTTCTGCAGATGTTTGAGGCCAATTTTTTTCCTTTCAATCCCCTCAGTGTCCTCAGCTGTGGACTCTGGTGTCACCTCCTACAAGGCACAGGCGAGTTATCCTAAGCACAGGGGAAAAAGGGCTCTTCTGTCTCTCATTGAGGGGAAAGAAGTGATGGGTTTACTCAGTTTTAATGCACAGCAAAGGGAAAGAATTTAAAAGCTCAAAATATCTGAGAAAAACACTCCAGTCGAACCCAAATCTTTTCCCTTCCACAGCTGTCTTCAACCAATCCCAGTTTCACTTTGTGGGACATTTATTTAAAGAAAACATTTTCTTTCTCTGGAAAAAAACCTGTGGCGAAATGTCAGTAATACGGCTATCACATTGCCATTTTGCTTTTGCCCTCATTTCCTACCCATCTGCATTCCTGGGGTGTAGTGAGGTGCTTCAGGAGGGGCAGGAACATCTACTCAGAGCACTGGGAGTGGGAGCGATGCCTGCTGCTTGTGCAACGTCCAGCTTCCAGCGTGCCTTCAGGAAACACAAAATACACTGTGGATAATGATGATTTCATCTTCCAGCGAGGCTGGAGTCGATGGGCGTCAACGGAGCCTATTGCAGGTCTAACCTGGATGCAGGTATTAGCGATGCACTTCCCTCCGTGTCTGAGATGTGCCAGTTCACTTTGCTCTTTGGAAATAACTAAGGATGCTCATAGAGGCAATTTCCAGCCCTCCCAGTGCTGCTGCAAAGGACACTGGCGGGATTCCCCACGTGTCCTGACCACCACATGGGCCAAGTGTTGCAGCCAGCTACGGTCAATGCTTATTTCTAGGGTTTTCATTATTATCATTGCTGCAGTTATTGCTTTTATCATTGTGGGAGCTCTTTGAAATGATCCCCATCCCTGTGCCCTTGTTATACTAGATGCTGGGCAGTCAGGGAGCAGAAAACAGCAGCCATCACCAAGAGCTGAAGACTTACAGTCTTCATCACGAAAGCCAGCTCAGCAGAAAGCCAATGATTTTCCTTCCAAAAGTTATACATGCCTCCAAAAGTTTAAGCCTGCAGCTGCCTGTCTGCAGGAGAGAAACGCTCCCTGGTTACTCAGCAGAGACATCTCCTGTCTGGCAGGGAGGCTGCAAGGGCCAGGTGAGGACAAGAGCAAAGCTGCCCACCAGTGAGGGACGGGGACAGCGGAGCGGTGGGGATTGCTCACACACCAGTCATAGTCTGGACATGGCCAGGTAGTGCCAGTTGGCCTCAGGGCCAGAAAACAGGCCCTGACGTTGTTTAATTGACTGGAAGATATGTCTCCGGTGTGTCCAAGGCCACAGGAGCAGAGCCAGGAATACGCTGCATGGCTTATTTCTCTTGGACTGGTGAACTCAGAGAAAGGTGGGGGAAATAGAGCTGAGGATGTTGTTTTGTATTTGGGTTTGTCTGTAGATTTCTGTAGGTTGCAAATATAATGTGGACCTGATAAAAGAGATGCTTGGAAAAGAAAAGATTTTATGTTTGTGTTCCCATCTTCTACTTCCAACGACAAAGCCTGGAGAACAGAGATGCACAGGGTGGTGACATGGAGCGGACCTTGTTTCCAGTCCTGAGGAGCTCCTGCAAAGAAAACAGAGGCAAAAGAAAGCTCTGGGAAGGGAGGTGGGGATTTGTTGAGGGGACACACTGGTCTTTTCACAGGTGGGTGACCAGTAGCACAGTGTGCTCTGCCATGCAATGAAGGCACCAGGTGGTAGAGCTCACCCCACCATCTTATTGTGTCCTTCTGGACAATTTGGGAATAGATACCACACACAGCTGAGACCACAAGCCAGTGTATTCCTGGCTCCTACAGCCTCTTCCTCCTTGGGTTCCCAATCCAACCACCCCCTCCTAAAGGAGCTGCTCCAAGCACCATGGATGGTGAGGAAATGCTGCAGGAGCAACCCAGGCTTCTGGGTCTGCCAGCATAAAGGAAACTTGGCTCATGTACAACCAAGAGGAAATCCAAATCCGTCTTCCAGGAGGATGCAGGCGTGATACTTTTCCAGGCAGAAACCAGCCCTAGCAAAATACCAAAAGCACGGCTAGAGACATGGCTTTTAGCAGCTCTCTGCAGCTTTTGTCTCCCATGGGCCGTGCCAGCTGCAGTGTCAGTAGTCAAGGTGAGACACGTGTCTCCTGGTCAGAGTCCAGCCAGCTGGTGAGGAAGAAGAAGATTTGGGGAAGGCTGCCATCTTTTGGATGACTGCAAAATAACGGCACCTGCTTAGGAAATGCTGCTCACGACCCGAAAGATGTCAGCTCAAGCCTTTTTCTTGGAGGACGAGTCGCAGTCACGAACAACTGAAGTTATTCCTCCTCTGCTCTTGCCTCCCACAGACGGACCCAGATCTTTATTTAGGGCAAACTAGGATCAGACCTGGAAATGATTTGGCAGATTTTCTGTCTGGCCCTTCATGCCCTTCAGCAGTGGCTGCATCTGCAAGGACGGAGGTGCACATCTGGAGAGCAATATTCAAGGTACCTTCCACCTGGCTGGCTCAGGTCCTGCAAGCAACACAGAGGGTGCAGGTGCAACTAGGCTTGGTACATTAATTTTGGGGCTCTTTCTGCCTATGCCTGCTGCTGTTAGGTGATTTCAGAGGCTCGTTTTACCTTTCCGCAGAAACCTTTTTTGGCGTTTGCTCTTGCTATACCTGCTCTCTCAACTGTAAGCTCTGACACCGGCCACCTTGGTCCTACACTCCTCTGATAACCTGTCCCCTGGGTCCCCTCCACCACCCAGCTGCTCCATGGCCTTAAACACTTCGGAGCACCTGACCGCCTGGTGGCCCACTTTCCTGCAGATTAAACATTCGCCTAATGGCCATAAGCTGCTTAAATATGTCTTGGGCAAAGCCCCTTTGCGAGCGCTCTGAGAACAAACGGTTCCCTGCTGGGACCACTGCTATGCCCCCGCACCAAAGCATTTCTTACGGATGCATCATCTGTTTTCTTTCCCTTTTGTGCAGCCAGTCTGCTCAACTCCTTTCCATGGACATGAAGGAGTGAAAAATTTGCCCCATCATGGACAGAGGGAGATGGCCTGCTTCACATGGCCAGAGAGACTCTGCAAGCCTGCATCCCTTTTCCACCCTGCCCCATCTGTCCAGGGTATCCCAATGCAAGCCTCTTCCCCCGATCCCATACTGTCTTCATCTAGCAAGCCAATACCACAGGGTTTAGGATCTGTCAATGCATGAGTGTGCAGCACTTTTTAATCAGCCTGACAAAACCCGAATCAAATCAGAGTCAAAATATGCATTGCTTCCATGATTTTCTACCCCCACAAGCCTGGCAGCTTTATATCTCCATTGCTTGACCTCCCCTGCCATCTCTGACCAAGCTGAAACCTTCAGCCTAGCCCCCCCAAAAAGCAAAGAAAGTGAGAGTGCCCCAAAGCCAGATCAGCAGCTTGTTTGACTGCACGTCGCGTGGGAGGATGATCAAGCTGACCGATGCTGGGAATATCTGGCCCAGACAGTAAGAGTTGGGATTCTTTTTCTAAGGGAACTTTTTATGTTGATGACTTTAAACTGTTACCCAAATTTTGTCTCCAGTGGATGCATGATATAGACCACTGCCCCTCTGCTGCATCCCTGCTTTGTAACCTATATTAAAAGCAAATTCCGCCTCTAAAATCTAAACAATAATACATCTTACTATGCTCTGAATATACAGCAAAGAAATAATAGAAAAGACCCAATACAGAACTGAAAGCACTAGAAACAAGGCAAGGAATTCCAGCAACACTCTGTGCCCTAAAATCAAGGGGATTCATGCAGAGCTTATGCTATTAGAGGGGGACAATAGGACGCATATATCATGCAATGCTAAGCTAGAGCTCCTAAGCCGTGGCTCCTTGAGGATTAGAGAAGGAAAGCTTGTGGGGGAGGTGGCTGGCACAGAGGAACGGGCAACGGCTTAGCATTGCCAGATTTTAGAGTATCATGAGTGTCGGTGGCTGTGATCCCCTTTGGGAGAGCATGGTCTGGTAGGAGGGAAGGACTCATGGGCTGCACGGGGAGGTGAAAAAAAGGGAAGGTGATGCTATTGCCCAGAAATATGTTCTACTTTTCAGCTAGGACATGGGGTGCCTTCCTTGTGTGGGGAGTCCCGGGGCGAGGGGGGCGGGGTGCTATGCAGGCAGTAGCATTGGAGCCCAGTCCTTCAGCTCCCACCACTCATGGTGCTGCAAGGGCCAGGAGAGAGCAGACGGGCCCATAGGAAGGAGCACAGTGGCGTAAGGAAGACATGGAGGAGGGAAGGAAAGTAGGGTGGCCAGCAACAGCAGGGAGGGATGTGGGCAGGAGGGGTTCTAGGTGCAGAACATCACAGGAGACCGGAAAGGGGAAGGTTGCATTAACCAAGGTGATGGTGCTGGTGATGCGATGGCTTCGTAAGTATCTCTGGGCTTGTCACAGGGAAGGGTTGAGCAGGTGCTGGATGCTGTGGCTTGAAGAGGGGAAAAAATGGAGGGAGGAATGGTGTCAGGGAATGAAAGCAATTCATCCAATGCCTGTGTGTCCAAAATAATTTAGAGGTGATCCTGGGGGACTGGTCTGGCTTGGTGTTTCACTGGAAAGGAAGAGTTGGGTGCTCAGAGTGACTAGGAGCAGGTAATTGCCTAGAGAATCAAACTAGATATGAAGAGCATCCAAAGCTCCTCAGAAAAACTGATGTGCCCTGGGTAAGAAAGGGCCCAGTCTCACCAGCTCCAAGGCTCAGTCTGGTCAAAGACATGGCCCAGCACATTCTTCATTCTTCCCTAAGGATGTCTCTGTGGTGGGATTCCAAAGCCCACTTGGACAGACTTTCTTCACAGCTGCATTGCAGGCACTACTGGTGTCTCCACCATTCTTTTGTGATGTCCACACACTATACGCCTTGGGGAATCTGCCAGCCCAACTTGCAGCCAACCAGTCCTTCCAGTATCCCTGAAAAGTCTCTTCCAGCATTTGCCTTCAGCTTGACTTGGACCACCTGCCACTGGGTTTACCACTCAGCCCCCCATGTCCTGCTATACCCTTGGAGAGGAGATTCAGGTTTCCAGTCCCTACCTTGGAGATGGATCTCCCTTTGGAGGCATTTGTTGACTACAGAGGGAGCTCAGGATGATGAGACTCATGAAAGGTGCTCTCATACTCACGGACCACGCTGTGCAAGCGACCTTGGGGGACAATGGCCTGAGCTATATCAATATTTCATAGCAAAGGGTGGTGAACAGGGATAAAGGGCTAGACCTCAGGCCTATCTGCTTTTGCTTCTGCTTCCCTGGACCAGACCAACCTCTGTTTCGTCCCTTTGTCCCCTTATTTGTTCTTGCCCACAGGCATAGCTGCCTGTTCAGAGGTGACCTGGCTGGGAAGAGGGACAGGACCAAGCAAGGCTCATGTAGGGCAGCAACCCAAAGGGCAGTATGGTGGCGTCAAGGCCGTGTGCTCTGTCTGTCCCATGCCCTGCACTCTTATGCAGCTCATTGCTAGGTGAATCTGGGTCACTTAGCTCCCCAAGTGTCCTGGGCTCTTGTACTAAGTACGGAGGGACCAGGCATGTGGACGCTGCGGCTGTGCTAGTCCACAGAGACTGCTCCAGAAAGGCTGAGGCGAGCAATGAACCCAGTCACGGCCATGTGTACAAGTCAAGAGTACCTCACCAGACTCTCTTCAGATATTTAGAAATCTCCTCAGAGATTTATAATTTTAAAATGTTCTTCTGCATGCACCAAAGCCAAGACAGAGTGGGTAGTCGGGCTGTCTCTATACCTGTCAAAAAAAAAAACAAAACAGGGCCAGGCCTGTTTTCTAGTCCTGAGAGCCTTTGGCATAGGCTGGTCATGTCCATGTTATTAAACTCTCTCAGTCTTCAAAACAGGGTAGACCCTCCAATGGTCTATTGGGAATTGTCCCTGGTCTATGCTAACTCTTGAGCTTCCCAGGGTTGTTTGGGTCAGCACTTGCTCGCCTGGGCTGAAACTGGCAATTTAGCAGTATGGGTGACTGCACCCCAAATTGTTTATTTCCCAGTTACAAATGTAGCCCCAGGGAGTTTAGATTCCAGTACAGTAGAGTGGGACAGTGGCCATCTGGCCATTATGACCAGGACAGGAGCAAATCAGAAAGACCATATCACAAGGATCCTCACCAACAGTGTCAGCTCATAAAATATGAGGTGAAATCATAACACATGCAAAGAAAAGAAGCCTCCTTTTCACTGTAAAAGTGAAAATGCTGCAACCGAGTAATTACTCCAGCCCTGGCTATCCAGTCAGAAAGCATCAGGCATTTCTAAGCAGCATTGAATGAGGGACCGACGGGGCTGGCTGGCATTTCATTCCAGCTTCCTTTCACTTGAGCAATCCGCTCTTGAGACTCTTGTGTTAGTCGCTTTTACGGCTCCTTGCATTCAAGGCTGTAGTAGCATGTGCTTGAAGAGATGCTAAATGTTTTTTGTGGCATTGTTTTGCTTAAAACTAACATTTTTTCCTTCTCCCTGAATAGCTGTTCCTCCTGTTGCTTGTGATACTGGGTATACTTTCATAGTGAAATGTGATTGCTGGCCAAGATATTCTTTGAATCACTGAGTCTCTTCTTGTCTGTAAATTTCCCCTTGAAGTTTAACTGAGTGCACTCCACCCGAAAGGAGGTGGTAGTGAGATGGGTGTTGGTCTCTTTTCCCAAGTAACAAATGATAGGATGAGAGGAAACAGCCTCAAGTTGCACTAGGGGAGGTTTAGATTATGAAATTAGGAAAAATTTCTTCATGGAAAGGGTCGTCAAGCACTGGAACAGGCTGCCCAGGGAAGTGGTTGAGTCCCCACCCCTGAAAGTACTTAAAAGTTGTGTAGACATGGCACTTAGGGACATGGTTTAGTGGTGGGCTTGCAGTGTTAGGTTAACAGTTGGACTCAATGACCTTACAGGTCTTTTCCAACCTAAACGATTCTATGATTCTACCTTCCCTCTTCTTCCGAGACTCCAGTGGTATCTGCCCTTGGAATGACCTTCCTTCTTGCATTTATATAATAGCCATGCTCTTTTCCCAGAAATATCTGAGAACTTTGCCCAGAGAAGCCAAAGGATATGTTTCATAGGGGATATTCAGCTTTGCTCCAGGGAGCTGGAAAATCCCGAAGAGCAGCATAAGTATATTCTTGTTTGAGGAAAGAAAACGGTAAAAAAAACAGAAATGTTTTGTAAAGACAAAAGAAGAGTTTGAGGATATTCAAAGGAAAAAAGGGAACATCAGGCCTAAAACTCTCTTTCCATTTTACCCTGCCACGTACAAGATAAGTCCTGGATGTCACTTGTAGAAGGTAAAGCTCAATGGAGGTGCAGCGAATCAGAGATCCCACTGCTGCATATAGCCAATTTATGGACTTCGTTGCTAAAGAAGGTCCCTGAGTCAACTGCTGTGACTGGGTAATCGCATGACCATGAACGTTTGTAGCTCTGCATGCAAAGATCCTGTAATAAAGGTAATCAAATCTCATGCTTCAGCGCATAAGTGGATCTTCTGTGTCAACCAGGAAAGAGGTTTTCTGCCCGCACACCCAGAACTGTGCAGTTAGTTTGGTGTGCTATGGAGGTAGCCTCTGAAGCCTTAGGTTTTGGCCATTGCTGGAGGCAGGAAGCAGGATTTGATGAGCTGGTGGTCTAACTGGGTATGGCAATTCCTATGCAAGAGCAGGGGAGATCACGAAAGGGGAAGTGTGCGATTAATGTGCTACAGTGAGCCATTTTGCTGCCACGTTTGGAAATATATGGGGTTAAGAAGGTAGTCTCAACAGCGAACCATAGTCTGAAACATCAAGAAAGGACCAGAGGGCACTTGGGCAATGGAGTCTGAATTATCCTTGGAGACTGCAGGTGGCACTTTGCCCAGTTCAAAAATGAGGACCGATGAAGAAGCTCTCGGTCCTCAGTGAACACTAAAACACAGAATCTCCCTCCCACAATAAGCCATTGGTATTCATGTTAATGAAAAGACCAGCCACAGTGCTACCACTACTGCAAACCAGAGACGAAACATAACGCCCCAGCGGGTATCATGCTGGGGGTCAAAGATTAGGGTCTACATGCATTTATGTGGATAAATCTTGGAAATCAGAATCTGTGCAGGCCTACCCCAACTAAACTTTCCACCATACGTGAGAGAAAAATCCCAGTGTGGCAGTAAGACAACTCTTTGACATTGCAATGTGAACAAGGCACTGCAGAGTTGGGATCTTTGGAGGTGAGAAGATGGTACAGACAAGCAGCACCTTGGAGAAAGTGGCATCATCCGGCAGTGTGAACACTCGTCAGACAAAAACGCCTGCTGTGGCTGGTACAGGGGACCCTGAATTAGTGCTCTTCAAACCTAAGTGTCCAAGTGGCTGCACCTTTGATTACAAGGACGCAAGCTCTGCATCAGGAGGCTGTGAAAGCCTGTAACTTCTGCGGGTCAGCACAGACTGGAGCAGAAATGGATGTTTCCCAGCAAGCAGAGAGCTGTGAAACATTCTATTGAAAACCAGCGCCGGGAAACTGTTCCCATCTGATACACAGTAATTTTGCACAGTGGTGAAGGTTTTCACACATAGCAATAAAGAGTGATTTTGGAAGGCAAATAGCTGAAAGAGCAGTTGCACCTGAAAATGAAGGTATCACCTCCGGTCATTATTGCAGCTCCCTGATGTAGCAAGCCAAGGCGAGCCAGGCACAGGCTTTCCCACTGGGGTACCAGCCACCAGACTGTTACACTGCCTACACA
Source organism: Scopus umbretta (assembly GCA_013400535.1). Classification (NCBI taxonomy): domain Eukaryota; kingdom Metazoa; phylum Chordata; class Aves; order Pelecaniformes; family Scopidae; genus Scopus; species Scopus umbretta. Next base: position 17,172 of record VZTL01068903.1, on the reverse strand, counting down.
CTGTCAGATGCACTCAGATTCACAATTCACCGAGCACTGGGTTAAAGTACACATGGCTTTAAAAAAAAACCCAAAAAACAAGCTTTGCTGCAGTGCTGGCAGTCTGCTGTGATATTCATTGACCATTTCTGCTCATAGAGCCCATACAGCCTACTCAGTCCAGCATCCTTCACCAGTGCAACTTTTTGTTGACACATGCAAGCTCTTCTGAAGAAAAAAAATAGGTTCTAGAAAATGGTTGGGAAGCCACAGATTATACAATAATATTTTCTGAATGTTGAACAACAAATTGAACTTGGTCAAAGAGGCGTCAGATGGATCCATCTTGTTCCAGTGAGAGTGAAGGGAAGATCTGGAGATCATCAGGCCTCAAGACTCTCCCACTGATGTTTCCTTAGTTTCAACTGATCTATGTTTACCTGTTTCTGTGAAGAAGCTGCAAGAACCTACACCAAGGTCTCTGCTTATTTAAAGCCTCGCCACAGCAGAGCTCTGCACTCTTCACACTCTTTAAGAGGCCAGTCCTCAGCAGGCATCAGTAATGGACTGGGTGGGAGAGGACTCATCCCTATTTCCCAGCAGTGATGTCCCCAAAGGAGTTTCCAGCAACATTTGCCTGTTGAGACCCAACACATTCATGTGCTTTGGATGGGAAAGTCAGAGACGAATACAGCCCCATCCACCAGGGAAAACTCCAAAGAGTGGATACACTCAGGCCAACGCACAGCCTGGCTGAATGAACAACAGGGATGGAAAATAGATTGTGTCCCAGGACTGAAAGCACTGAGATCTCTCCTAAAGGTCAATGTATATATGGCTTTGACTCTCAGGTGAGGTCCAACTACCAAGTCACCCATTACCATAACCTCTATTAACCAATCCAAGATAGACCTGAAGGCTCAGGAGGAACCTGTGAGGTCCTTCTACACACATTTGCTCCTGCAAAGACAGTGTTGCCTTGCGTCTCTTGTGGGATGTCTTCTTGCACTTCACTTCTCTGTACCTAGATGGCTGTCCTTTGCAGTGGAAAAGGCAAGGTCCTGATTCAGCAAAGTGTTAGACCCAAAACTACTCTGAAGCCCCTCTGTGCTCCTTGAAACAAGTGGCACTGAAAGCCACTGTTAAAATATTCTGCCACACAGATGTGTCTTAGGCACGTGCTTAAATAGGGACAAGGATTTAAATCATAGAATCATAGAATCATTAAGGTTGGAAAAGACCTCTCAGATCATCTAGTCCAATTGTCAACCCAACAACACCATGCCTACTAAACCATGTCCTGAAGTGCCACATATACACTTTTTTTGAACCCCTCCAGGGATGGGGACTCCACCACCTCCCTGGGCAGACTGTTCCAATGCCTCACCACTCTTTCAGTGAAGAATTTTTCCTAATATCCAATCTAAACCTCCCCTGGCGCAACTTGAGGCCATTACCCCTCCTCCTATCACTTGTTACTTGGGCAAAAAGACCAACCCCCTCCTCAC
>VZTL01068903.1:0-15198 GCA_013400535.1 Scopus umbretta | reverse complement strand
ATGGAGAGTGGCTTGGCAAGCTCCTCCGCCAGCTCCCTCAGCACTCTCGGGTGGATCCCATCCGGCCCCATAGACTTGTGAGTGTCCAGGTAGTGTAGCAAGTTGTTAACTGCTTCCTCATGGATTATGAGGGCTTTATCCTGCTCCCTGTCCCCATCTTCCCGCTCATGGGGTGCTTACCCTGGGGAGAACTGGTCTTGCTATTAAAGACTGAGGCAAAGAAGGCATTAAGTACCTCAGCCTTTTCCTCATCCCTGGTGGCCACGTTTCCCCCAAAATGTTTTGTTTAATCAAGACTTGATGAAAGAGCTGTTGACAAAGAGGTGGAAACGGTGGCATGCATCTGTGTACTGAAAGCACATGTGAGCAATGCGATGGTATTGCATTCCCTGTGACAAACGTGGGGCACGGAACGGGGTGTGTGCGCGCTAGTCCTTGGTGTGTCACGACACTACCACGGCTCCTGAAAATAAGAGTTTGCTCTCTTGCATCCTGCCAGCCCGGCCCAGCTGCCATCTTGCACCGAATCCTCCTGGCAGCCATGAGCTGCAGCACACTGTGCAGAGAGCAACCTGCTCGCACAAGTGGAACCGTCGGCTTCTCTCTTGAATGTTAATTAATTAATAGCTAGCACAACAGATGCGCCGCATCGTCACACACCTTGCGAAAGTAGTAAGCAGCAGTTACTTGAAAGTGTCATGAATGCCATTCCTCATGAAGAACATGTTTTCTCTAATGTTGAGATTTCTTGATGGGATTTTCTGGCCTGTCTTATGCAAGATCAGCAGAACTACTCTTAGTGTCCAGGTCTATGAATTAAGTCTGTCTTTATGTCTCAGAGGAATGGGAATTCTTTCCTCTCTTCCAGGTGAAATAGTAGAGCAGCTGAGCATTCAAGGCTGCACTGGAGCTAGAAGGACAATTAAGAACTTTTTGGATCAAGGTAAGTCTCATCCAACAGGCCTAGTTTTGCTGTCCTTACCTGGACGGTTGCCCCATTGGATTCATCACAAGTACAGTGATCTGTAAGATTTAGATCAAGAGTTATTGTTTGCTGCTGTTTCAGCTTCTTCTTTTTTTTTTTTTTTTCATTCTGCCCTAAAAATGCCAGAGCTTGTTATCCTCTCAGAGATTCAACCTGAGCATTTGTGCTGCAGAATCCCCTGTGCTTCTTTTTAGCAGCCTAACTAGCAGATAACTGAGGTCCTCACGCTTCTCTTTGAGGAGTCCTTGCTATCCTCCAGCTTTGCTTGACCTCCCCACATTTCCCTCTGTATTGCACTGCCCATCACCTGAGCAGAGTGGGAGGTAGGTTTCTCCAGTACTGGCTGGGTTTCTCACGGGAGGTGCTGCAAGGAGACACTTGCCCAGACACCAAGCACACCATTCATGGCTTTCAGGCTCTGGCAACCCAAAAAGCAAGACTCAAAGTATCACCTAACAAAAGCATCCAGAGCCGTCAGGGGACAGTTCTATCTCTAAACATGGCTTCGCTCACTCTGCCTAGTCTGTGTTGCTCTTGCCTAACTTCAGCCCTCTAAAAGTTAGATTTCTTGTGCAGTGCTCTGCACTTTCTCCACAGTCAGCAGAAAGAGGATGGGCATCTCCGGAACATGGTTCATCCTGTCCCAAAGTGCATGCCTAAAACAGAGAAAGAAATTGCCTTCTCTATGTGCCGGCTTCCTCTCCAAGTCCTGCAGAGAAACTCTGAAGGACCAGCTTGAACAAGATGTCCAACTTTTAGATGTCTAAAACAAGGTGAGACAAATTCCCATGCCTGGTTTAGTATTTACGAACCTTATAGGGAAGAACAATTCTTCCACTGTTTTATTAAACAATCTTCAAGCTTATTTATCTCTTTCTTCCAGTCTCTAAATGCCACTGAAGTTGCTGTCATCATAAATCAGAGTCATCAGAACTGCCTTTCAAAGCAAAACTTCTAACCAAGAAGAAAAGACATCACTGTGATGTGATGGGGCTACTCCAATCGCATCTCACAGTGGGCCAAGCTGATGGACTTGTGGCGTGCATCCTCCCAGGGGGGAGTCTGCCCCAAGAACATTACTACAGCTGGACTGGTTCAAACCTAGGATGCAGCTAGTATTTTCTCCCTGGTTTTGGCCATTAACAGGTCCCTATAAGAAAAGTAAAAGCAGGGCAAGCACATATGATATGTACCTCTACTAATTTCCCACTTTCTGGTCATTTTAAGCTCAGGGGATTCCTCAAACCTGTTGCTATTTGCCTGCAATGGGCTTTTCTTCCTAGTTCTCATTCTGGAAGAGATGGCGAACAGTTGGTCCCTATTCACAATTCTTAAGTCCTCCAGGATTTTGCAGTCTCTGCTGCACAGAACTCTGGGACAATCCATGCAGAACATGTCAGGAGTCCCACTGGAGAGGTTTGCCACCGTCCAGCCTTGGTGGCTGGGTGTCCCCAGTGTTCTCATGCTCCAGCAGTTTTGCATGCAGTGACTTCTTTCCAAGCACTGCCATGACTGGTGACCAACTGGTGGTCCCCAGTGATGACTGATCAGCTGGTGAATGAAGCTTTTCTCTGAAGGAAATGTGTCAACCCCAAGGTGAATCTGCAGGCTGTGTTGACTTTGAGTCCCCAGTGAGCCCAAGCTGAACAGTGAGATTTGGGGATAGTGATTTATAAAAGAGCTTGAAGCTGTGAAAAAGAGAAGAGCAAAGGGAAGACAGGCTGTTTTGCAACTTTCTGGTTTCTTGAGGAAACAACGCTTGAGAGATCACATCCTCAGAGTGCTCATCTCTGTTTTTCTGTGTCCTTATCATTCCTACCCCTTCCAAGAACTCCTTCATCCCTTGGCCAGTTCCAACCAGCCTCAAGGAGAGGAGAGACATCCTGTTCATGTCTTCTCCCACTCAAGGCTACAGATGACAAGCACAGCTCCAAAGGAAGGGTCCCTGCTGGTTCCTCTGCCGGGCTTTCACACAGTATGGCCAGCTCTGCATGAGCATGCCTCTTGTGTTGTCCCTCTGCCACAGCACTCATTTACTCCTAACCAAGTGTTTTCCAATGGAAGAATAATCCTGGGGAAAACGGTCTCTCATGTTGTAAGTCACTGCTTATGTGCTCTTCAATTAAAAAATAAAAAGAATTCCACACCAGATGTAATCCATAATGATATAAAACTAATTCGCTCTTATAAAGAATTTCTGTCTTTTCCCCACACACAACTGTCTCACAATTCTTAAACCTACTCCTTGTTCAAAGATGGTTGGTTTCATTTTGTTTGGATTTTTTTTTGCAGTCGGTACTTTTTTTTGATTAAAACCCAACAGCATCACTGATATACATATATACATTTTAATTACCATCATATAGTATTGCTCTGCTCATGGGTTCGATGTAACTAACTTTGTGACATTCCCAAAGTGTTTTCCATGTGTTGGTTATGTACCATACCATTTGTTGATTAACTACCATACCTAACCAGTCAGGGAAGACATTGGAACAGGCTGGAGAAAGGACGCAGTCATACCTGAAAACGCTGTCTGAAAATTAGTTTCAATGGCTATTCAGCTGTTTGAGCAAAAGCCTCACTCTATAAATTCCAGAGTTGAACACAATGACTTTGAAATTCACGTTCAGCATCAAAGAAACATTACTATAAATCCTGCCATGAACTTAGAGGTTGCGATACCTCATGTCTGTGTAGCATGCATCCTTGGAGGGCTTTCCAGATGTTAACTTGTGTGTGTATCATGAACAACCCGTGAAATAACATTGTTGGCCCTTGCTAGGACTCTCTAAGCTTGGTCTTTTCTGCTTTACCATGGAAATGGAGTAGGGTTTTTTTTATTTCCTAAGATCAACAGAAGATGTGCTTCTCTCAAGGGCATGAAACAAAGTCCACTTTATTTCCTGCAGCAGAATTTCACTCACCACTGGTACTTCAGAAAGAGGTCTATAAACACAGCAACTAACTCTCCTTGGCAAGGGTAAATTTCCCCCACCAGTGCATCACTGCTATGTGAGGGTGGCCTGACAAATCCATCGACATGACATAGGGAAAGATTTAGGAGTGGTTTGGAAGCATAATAAATGAATCCCCCATTGAGTCGACTATATGTTCTTTGGATCTATCAAGCAATCAAAAGAAGCCCTTTGGATTACTTCAGACAAATGCCTGTCTGCACAACAAATCACCACAGATTGCTTATGACAGCCAAACGAGACGTCCTTTCAGAACATCGCCCAGCAACTCTCACGCATCTCCGGACCACGTTATAAAGGAGGAGTTAAGAAATTTAAAAACCACATCACCTCGTTTGGGTCTTCTTTCATAGGGTAAGGGAAAGAGACTTCAAATGTGCATGGGCATGCCCGCTCCTTGAGGGCAGTTTGACCAAACGTTTGCTACAAGGCATTAGAGCTTTTCCATTGGCTTTGACATTTCAGGTTACTAAAGGATTATATCTATAGACTGTGGTAATCCCTGAATATTTAGAAAATACGTACATGGCTCTCCAAACATCAGACATCTGCCCCATGGTGCTGCACATCTGCCATTCCCATGGATTTTTGAACAATTTCCTTTGATGAGCAGGTTTATTTCAATGGAAATCTACAGATGAGAAAAGCTCCCATTCCCGCCGTGGCTGTGTCGAGTCTGCAGTTTTAGAGCTTAACATTTTTATCCAAGACAAAATATGCAGTCACTCTCTTTGGACATCACACAAACACGCATAAATGCACAAAGATAAATAGGTTGAACACACACACGCACACACATACACACGCTGAAATCTACTTTGCTAAAAAATCTGGCTATGAAACAAATATATATTTTTTAAATTAACATTTTTTACAGACACTAACTGCATCTTGAGTGCAGAGAACACATTATTTTGTAGGCGTTTTCAGAAGCACAATACCAACCCCTATTTTTAACTATTGACTAATTACCAGTAGATCTTAATTACATGGTGTGTGGAGGCACTAATAAGTTTACAAATCTGCCAACAACACTAAACACATATGTTTTTTCAAGCATTAGCCTCCCTCTCTTTTTTAAAAAACCTTTTCTCTTCTTTTTTGGCAGCAGAAGATACTGGAAAAGGCTGTAATTGTGGCTGATTAGAAGGCGAGCATCTAAACACCCATCCTCGCAGAGAAAGGAATGGCTCAAAGCGTGAGGAAGAATCAAAAGAGAAGCCAGCAGAGCCTGGAGAACTCATATTTTCAGCAGGGTAAGAGAAGGGTTGCCTTTGGAGTAGTTTTGTCTTCCATGCAAGCTTCATGGAGCCGTGTGCAGGCTTTAGTTATTAGCTCGGTTTAGGAAACAGTGGCACGATATGTCCCATATTTTTCGATGGGGCTGAAAATCAGTATGAAGGGGAGCACTGCAGAAGGAGCTGGCACACACAGCGGTTCTATTCCAAACCCAACAGCACCAGGATCTTCCTCTGGCCCCAGCTGGCCTGCTATGGTCATGTCCACAAAATCAGACACTCCAAAAACTCAAAAAACTCTTGCAAAAAAACCCACCAGCCTCCAAGATAAGGTATTTGCTATACTAAGATGGATATGAGCTCTATTTGCTATACTAAGATGGATATAATCTCTGAGAAGAAGCATGGTGTTGTTTTATGCAGTTACTTTTGAGCTTCTTATGCAAAAAGCTTTTGGCCCTTCCAAAAGTGAGTAAGTTTCCAGGAGTCGTCCCTCTATTCTTCTTTGCTGGGTTACGGCACAGTGCAGCCGAATCCATCCCAGGGTGATTTTCTGACAGTGTTTTCCCATCGTGTTTGAGGATGTTGCCAAAGGTTTTACACTCTGGGCTCACCATCGATGTTTTACACAGCAGCTGGACCCTCACGTCTACCAAAATACCTTTCAGACCCAGGTCCCACAAAGATTCCCACTCGTGCAGACCCTTCCAACAGCCCTGAGTGGGGATGAGCGAAGCTTTGAGCCACAGGGGATGCTCCTCTTGTGCAGAACGAGTCTGCCAGCGAGGAGAAGGGGGCTGTGGGTCCTGCAGCACTCCTGTTAAATCCACACTGGCATCACCTTTTTTGGGGAGGTTTGCTCAGTCCCAGTAAGAGGATTTACGGGGATCTGGGATGCAAAGGGGTCATTGCACTTAGCTGATCCTCTGGAAGTCACAGACTTCCACGATTCCCTTCAAAACTTGGTCTACCTCCATCTGAAGCCAGGTGGATGTGCATGCACATGATTAAAGAAATGTGCATTTGATAGTTGGAGTTATGTCCCTTATAATATACCTAAAAATCACACCACATTTTATCAGGCAGAATTCCAAGTACTTCACAAACTTTCATCCTCTTGAACACCCTCACGATGGTGACCACACTGTCATACAAACCTCTGCTCACTCATCCTGCTCCCTGAAGACACATACCCATCTGCTATCCCGGGTAAAGACTGCAGCATCTAGCGCCAGTCAGGATTTAAGATCTTGAAAGCGGTTTTCTCTGGCAGGTCAGGGATTTCTTTTCAATCAAATGTGAGAAGAATGTGTTCCCAAGAGCGAATTCTCCCGTATTCTGCAGAAGGCACCCATGTACTTGTACATGGTCCTTCCATTTCAAACCACAAAGTCAATCACTGTGGTCCATGTTAGCATATGAAGGTACTCTTCCAGGGAAAGAGGAGTAGGAGGAGATGCATTGTTGGCATCAGACACAGAGCATGTCCCAGGGCCATTGAAAAAGCCTTCAAGTGCTTGCAAAGGGACAACTCAAGAACTGATGAGTACTTACTGTGCAGAACTGCACATCTGGAAGTGTGCTGGCAAAGGTTTCCACGTGTTCTTCCCAGCAGACGAGGGTCTGACAAAAAGGACCATCACCCTGAGCCCACCCTCACCACAAGTCTCTGCACACCCAACAGCGCTTATTACAAGGGGTGATCACTTGTGGTTTAATGTTGCTTTAGAAACTGTACAGAGGTTGGTAATAATACCAGAGAGCTATCAAATGCAGGAACTTATAGCAGAGTTGCTGTATGGGATGACTTTTAGTATAAATAATTTCAATAATTTAACAGGAACAAAAATTAGTCTTCCACTTTCAAGCACAAGAATAACCAAAGAGTGCAGAAGGTGCATATTCTTAGGAAAAACGCTGGGGACATCTGCAGTCTGAGTCTGCACTGCTGTTGATCTCCTGAAGTATTTGCCATGGAATCACCAGATAAACTTGGGTTTTATGACTACATAAATGAGAGCAGGTGTCACCTTTCCATATCCATATTTCTAAATGCAGAAGGGTATTTCTGTCTGGGATGATTCAATGTTTATTTTTACATGGTGGAGGAGAGGAGATTATTGTCATTTGCATTGATGAAGGAGGTAGTTGTCACCTTCCCATTTTTCCATATTGAATCTTTGTTAGCAAATAACATGTCTTGAGTAAAATGAGAGTAGGAGATAATTTAAATGGGTGCCACACTTAGCCTCAGCAATGAAATTACAAAAGTGAATCAACATGAAAGCAGAATCATTTTTCTCCACAATTTAGGTAATTATGGACAAGGCAAGCATTAGTTTTTGCTGCAAAGAAACTGAACCAGTTACTCTGGTATCTTAGGGCAAAACTTCAGTTCCTTAATTAACAGATTCAGAAATACTGTGTGCGCTGGCAGATGGAAGAAACGATAAGAGCGCTTGCCAAAGCTGGATACGCTGGTGATGTGCACATATCAGGAAGCACAGTGTGTGCCTGAACCAAGACTTCAGAATAGCAATACTTAATTTTTAGACATTGTCTGAAATAGCCACATGATCATTTTTGCCATACAGATGAGAGAGCTTAAGCATCCATTTCAAGCTGGGCAAATCTCATCTGTCCCCTGAGATACTAAATGACCTGTGCAAAGCCAAATTAATTAAAAGCATTTAAAAATAGAGAAAGGGAAATAGTGATGCTTTTAATATGGTGAGAGAATAAAAGGAAGTAAGAAATAAAGTGTTTCTGTTATCCTACAAAAGAGACCTTTGCTCAGTTATAGAATAAATGGTATTTATGCCCCATCTCCTTCTATCACTTAATACCAAGTGTCAAAGGCAGATAAACGGTTCTCTTTTAAACAGGTTAAAAGTCCCTGTTGCTGCCTGAAACTAGAGCCTGCTCCTGCCAAGAGAGGATGAGTCAGGAGAGGGCAGGGGCATGGGTTGGGAAGATCCCTGGAGAAGCAAGCTTGTTACTTCTGTGAAGGGCCTGGAGAACGAGTCTTATGAGGAGCGGCTGAGGGAGCTGGGGTTGTTCAGCCTGGAGAAGAGGAGGCTGAGGGGAGACCTGGTCGCTCTCTGCAACCCCCTGACAGGAGGGTGTAGGGAGGAGGGTGTTGGCCTCTTTGCCTGAGCAACCAGCGATAGGACAAGGGGAAATGGCCTCAAGTTGCGCCGGGGAGGTTTAGATTGGATATCAGGAAAAATTCTTTCCTGAAAGAGTGGTGAGGCATTGGAACAGTCTGCCCAGGGAGGTGGTGGAGTCCCCATTCCTGGAGGTGTTCAAAAAACGTGTGGACTTAGAGCAGGGGTTCTATCAGATCAAGGCATTATATTCAGGACCAAAGTGGTAGAAATGGTGGTGGTAGTGGAGCCAAGGCAGAGGGCAAAAGATTTGCTGAGTGCAAAAAGACACATAAGTGAGAAATCCCACATGGCTCATGGTAGAGAAGGACTGCGAAGATGTAACCAACAAAAATAACAGGAATAAAATGGGAATGGAAATTATGTCCTCAGGATGAAAAAGGAGAGAAAAACAAGGAGACCTGGTGCAGACAGAGATTTAGGGTAATGGTCCATGGAGGATCTCAGAAGGTCAATGGGCAATCAAGGGAAGACGATTTCTCTGCAGTGTATTGACCGGAGGAAGGACTGTGAAGAGAGGAAATAGAGACACTGAGATGTCATAGCCCACATTAGAAACAGGCAATGCTTGGGCTGATGTTTCAGCTAAAGGGAGATGGAAGAAGCTGCTGCTACCAGAGCAGCTACCACCAGCAGCCTTTTCCTTGTTTTCTGAGGGGAAACCCAGGCAGGTTGGGATTAGTGCAACAGTCTGTCTTCATTTGGTTTGGTAGAAAAGGTCATGCATTTAATTAAGAACTCTGTAATGACAGCATTAATTACAGGAAAATACTTTATTCTGTTACATGCACGGGTTTGGATGAGGTTTACAGCATTACCAGGTAGTAAAATGAGCATCAGGGAGTGTGTCTGGAAAGGGGGGTCACGTTACAGGGAATACTTTTCACCTCAGTTAAGGTGTGAAATCCATCTTGGCTCCCTCCCATGGTCCATGGCTGTACATTGGCGTTCCCAGTAACCCAGGAGAACAGAAAAGCTATGTGCTACATGCAGTTCCTGTTGGGACAGTGGCCAAACTTCGCATGCACCCAGTTGAGAAGGGGAAGCATGACCCGATAGCTTTACCTTTCACCGAGGTCGAGGAGGAGTGTGGCACGCTGACAACGGCAGCCAGCTACTCTATGAGCTCCGTCCCTGCCCTTCATAGCCAATTAAAGCATTGGAGCCCCATGGGGGGAAGTAGGAAATGCTGTGTAGTTGCTTTTTCTAAATCCCAGCTTGGAAGAGCACCAAGCAAGTCCATCGGACTGGAGGTCTTAGCTGTTAATGCTTTTCCAAGGGGAGAAACTTACAGTTCCCCGCACCGCTCACCACCTTTTTTGGCTGATGGAGTCATATTGCTTCTTCCTGCCGGGTAACCAGTACCTCGAAGAGCGCAGCTGAAGGGATTAGCCTGTGCTTGGTTTAACGAGAAAGCTGCAAGTACCGCCAGGCTTTGCAAAGAAAAGGCAGGCAGGTCGGAAAGCTTCTTGCAGTCACCCTCTTCGGCACGGGCCGGTCCCCAGGTGGCCCTACGATCACGCATCCCATCTCACTGGTTCAGCTGGTTGCATCTGAAAGGTGTCCCACAAAGGCAGCTTTTCCAAAAGCAGAGGGACAGGTGCCTTTTGATGCGCAGCAATAAATGAAAACAGTTGCAGCTCTCAGGAGATTAAAGGAAGCCTGAGGAGAGCTGAATAAACCATGTCACCGCAGGTAAGATCTAGGTAATAGGAACGATGAAGTTTGCTAATGCACAGTTGCCAAGACCATGCTAATTCTTAAATTTGTCAGGAGGTGTAAAGTGATTTAAATACAATTTTACTGTCCAACAGGGAAAAGTTTGGGATTCACATAATTACATATTTAAAAGAGAATTGTTATCCAGCTTTTATCATGTAACACCTGAGGACCTGAACATGTTTTAGGGACTTTAATCAAGCTTCACAACCTCTGTAGGTTCTACCAGTAACTCCATTTTGCCAAAAATACATCCAGAAAGAGGAATCTGTTTTTAAGGCATAGCCTCTTGGTTTAGATGCCTTCCTCTGTGATAGGCCCATCCTGCTAAAACCTCAGCCAGCGAAACCAGGGTGGCTTGCAGGGCTATTTGCTTCGAAAAGGACCTACCTCTGGCTGGACTACTGGAGCCTAAGCATAGTCTTTAATTTTAATGTATTTCCTGGAAAATGTAAGCCATTCCAAAGCACTCCGTTGCATGTGAAATTATAGAGTTGTAAGGAACTGGGATTGGAAGTCAAGCACCCGGTCCAGCTGTGAGAACACACCACGTTCAGCTGCTTCAAGATATCAGTAGGGACTAACACATGATTATTGACAGTCACTGATAACACTTATCAGTCCATTGCATTGCTAAACCAAGAGCTCAAAAACTAAGCCCTCAAATCAAAAAGAAGCACTGGAACACTTCTCAGGGTCTCTTAGAGGCAGTTCCTAGGATGACTGTGAGCCGGCGTTTTAATACATAACATTTGGCACCTTCTGCACCTTTCCTGCAGAGCCTAATGTCACAAAGCACTGTCACGGGGAGATAAATAACAGCAAAAGCAGCACCATGTTAATCCTTCCCTGATACATACACGTAGCATTCAAAAAGTCTAATGGAAAGTACAGAAGTAAATCAACAGAAGGACTGACCTAAGCGTGTCTCTTAAGTCAAGCCCGCACAATAACTATTATGTTTACCAACATATCCAATTTTTAATACTGCGGAGACTTTAATGTCGCGGAGAAGGAAGCTGAAGTTTTTTTCTGCCTCATGCATGAATAACAAAGCCACCTGCTATATTCCAGCAGTGGATGCTTTATTGTTAGTGATGATGCATGAGGCAGAAATAATGCAGTTTGATTTTTAGAGACAATACCAAGTTGAGCTTGCAAGGCTGTCAGCCCACACTCGTTTGACTTGGGGACTGAGCAAACAACATGGAAGTAATTGATGGAAACTAATGACACAATAAGACGTCATTTTTCTGACCTACTTTGCTTAAAGTAAATCCCCGTTAATTGTAGTTATCAGTCCTGGTAGCAGAGTACGCCACGTACGCCAAACGCTCAGCTGGATCCATCCCCCAGTTATTTAAATGAGGTAGTTCCAGATTTACACAGCTCTGATTCCGGCTTACATACCTCTCTATATATAGTGTTTGTTCCTCTGATCTGAATAAATGCCTGGAAGATGGAAGACCACACAGCTCAATTAGCGTATCGATCGGGACGAAAAAAGCCTTGCGCCAACCAGCACAAGAAGGTTGTGATCCCACGCCTTGGTTTGCTGGGTGCTGCTGGAGTACCAAACACGCCTCCCCTTCCCGGTGCCTCGCCGGTGCTTCTGAAGAACAGGAGAAAACATGAAATTCAAGGCACAGACAGATCAGCTCCGAGTGCTGCAAGGGAAAACGCCGTGCTAAACATGTTATATAAATACTTGCAGATCTAAAGGTCACCCAGAATCTACCCGGAGCTCTGGACACGAGTGCCTCCAGCGTGATGGAAGCGTGGGTCGCCGCTTAGCACAGAGAAAAGCTTTCTGCTCTCCGACGTATGAGTTAAGAGAGCTACCAACACGGGGCTGATTGGCACTCACAAAGAAAAAAACCAAACAACAACTTAAAAATACATAGTGTTGGCTAATAAAAGAAACAGGGTTTGACTAGCGACTCTTCTGGTTTTCTGTGGGGGCCAGGGCTACGGCAAAGCAGGACCGCAGCTCTCGTTGACTGAAGGGGCAAAGCCTCTTTCCCATGTCCTTGGCTGAAGCGACCACGCGGCGGCGGCCGTGGGTACGAGGGAAGTGGGGGGTTTGTGGGGTGCTATGAACACAGCCGCATCTCCGCTGTGTGATGAGTGAGTGAGCGAGAGCTGGAGAACATCATGGGATAATCAGGAATTAAAGATGTAAGCGGTGGAGATATCACTTCTGGCCACCCACGGAGTCATGTATCCGTGACTCATCGCCTGATGCAGGAAGGAACGTAGCGTACCACGCATCAAAATGGACAAGATCTTTCCAAGGAGGGGTGATCTGGGCTGGAAAACCTTTCCAGGGCTTTCATCCCAACTGTTTATTGTTTCACATTGGTATGCAAATTCCTTTATAAAATTATGAAGCTGTGTGTTAAAACTAGTCACTTTTTTTTTTTTTAAGTCTCTGTTACTCCTACTGGAAGGATCTTCCGTTTTCTAGACTAAATATATTCATGGCCAGTTCCTCCTCATTCACTCTTCTGGTGCTGCCCTTCGGTATCACAACGCCTTTCCCTTGGCTTGCATTTACTTTCCAGGATGTATTTATAGGCAGGAAACATATTCCCTCTCCAGTCTCATTTTGCTAAACTAAACAAGCCAAATTCTTTCAGTCCACAGTAGAAAGACACTGTCCTGACCTCTGGTCAACGCCTGGCTCTTCCCTCCACGCATTCCAGCCTGAATTCACTCTTCTTGGACGCAGGTGGCCACAATCGCAGCGAGAAATTCAGAGGCAGTCTCAACAGTGTATTGTATCATGTCATATATTGCCCCAGCAACTGCTTTTCTCATTTAGCGTGCCAACGCTAAAATCCTTAACTGCTGTCTTCTCCCACCCGTATGTCTCATCGCAGAAGTTTGGGTTGTTTTTGTATCAAAACAGATGACTCTTCTGCCCCCTTATTGGTTCATGAAATGCAATGTGCACCTACACTTCTATTTAAATAATAAGATCAAATAGTTTTATTACTTCTGTGCTGTTTTGGTTTGGTTTGTTGTGGGTTTTTGGTTTTTTTTTTCCTTTCAAATCAGATGTAGCAAATTTGCTACACAGAAAAGTTTGAAGAAATGAGGAATGTTTCCATTTATATCGCATCGTACTGCAAAAGTTTAAGCTTAATACGGGTGCCTCTCACCCAAGAATACGGGTCCCAGAGTCCTTATTTCTTCCGTTAGTTCTCAAGAATTAACACAAATATTTACTGCTTAAGTTTTAAAGCGGCCACCAGGAGAGGGCTTTTATGTCCCCTATATATTACTATACATGCCTTTGGTCAAGTCGAGGACTGGCATTCGTCTCATTTGTATCCATATTCATATTTCTTGCCACAGCTGAAGTCACCAGAAAATAAGGGGCTATCCGCAACCGAATTCAGCGTCGTGGGGGCCCGCGGGATCAACGTCCTCTCCGATCCCGTTGTATCTATAACTCCAGTTTTCTCCTTCTGAAGACCTCTGTTCTGGAGTTTCACGCGCTACAAGTGACTTCCATTTGGCCACATTCGGGCGTGCATCAGAGTGCATTCATCCGGACAAGGCACAAAGCTTTGCTTTCTGTTCCCTTTCTTCCCTTTCTCTGCTAGAGGAGGATCCAACTGCTTCAAAACCAGCGGCGTCTTTCAGACTTCACGAAACTTTTGAACTCCTTCGGCACCCCTCGGAAAGGCCAAATACATGCTTCCCAGACAATTGTTTAATATGTGCAAGATCTCCCACTCTTCTCCAGATTCAATTAATTTTCCCACCCTGGAAAAAGCATTTTATCTGCACTCATGCACCTTTCTACCCGCTTGGCTTTTGTTTTTTTTTGTTTTTTTTTTTCCCTGTTGAAATTTAGACTCTGCAAAGCAGCAACTTTAGCAGCCAGTTCCGAAGCCCTGAATCTATCAGTCCTAATATATTTTGATATATTAGCTATTAAAAGATATTTTGCCACAATAAAGAAAAAAATAAAAAAGAGAAAGGGCAGAATTCAAACTCCCGTAGAAAGAGGCAGAAGCAAGAGCCCACGGGAGAGTAAAAGAGCTGGGGAAGGAGCATCTGGAAGGGAATTATTATCGAATGGGAAAGCAAAGCAACAGAAAAGAGGGGAGAATGTAACCTACAGAGGACAGCACAAGACAACACAGAGAAGATGGATATGATGAACAAACAAACGTGAAGGGGTAGAAAGGGAAGCCGGCGGGGGAAAGGATCTTGAGTTTGGCTTCCCCAGCCTGCCAGAGGGTCCCTTGGTGGCGCGGCTCAGCCCCAGGCAGATCCCGAAACCGGAGCTGGGAGCTGCTTCCTCAGCTTGCCAGAGGTTTGGCTCCTCCAGCGAGGAGCTGGGCCCGTGGAGAGGAGCCGGCTGGTTTGCCTGACCCTGTAAGAACAGGGTGGGTGAAGCAGCGTCCCCCAAAGTGGGTACGAAAGGGACAAGTGCAGAGGACAGAGGATGGGGGATCCTCGTGCTTAGGAGGAGAGGGACAGGAGGACACCGCGGTGGGGGATTTGGGAGGTCACTGAGGCCATGTGAGGTCGGGGTGCTGAGGTGGGCTTGGAGACTGCTGCTGTGCGATGGGGGACCTATGGATGGGGGTGGGATAGGAGCTCCTCTTCTCCAGCACGGCCATGGGAAGGGAAAAGGCAAAGAGAAACCCAGAGGAAAGCGTGGACCCGGCAGGTTCCAGGGAGGTGCTGGAGATGGGAAGAAGGGAGGCAGTCTGGCTGAGGGTGGGCTGAGGACAACCTGGGAGGCAGAGCGGTGGTCCTGGGATTTGAGGGCGCGCAGGTGACGGGGACAGGGGGGTTGCACTGCAGGACGGGGATCTGAGGGCCAAGGTGCTGGGCTGGGGAGCTGATCTGGGAGTGGGATGGGGTCAGCACAAGGAGCCCCAGCTGGGGGTGGTCTGGGGGGTGCTGGTGCCCGTGCACGGTGGTTGGGGGAAGAAGCACAAGGGATCCCTGGGTGCTAAGGCAGAGGGGACAGGGAGAAGAGCAGTGGGCGCCGGTGCAACGGGAACTGGTGCGATGGAAGCAGGGGCAGCACTGGGTGCCGGTGCAACAGGAACAGGGCAGCAGTGGGTGCCAATGCAATGGGAACT
>VZTL01068901.1:33269-53780 GCA_013400535.1 Scopus umbretta | reverse complement strand
GGGTTAAACCACAACACAATGTCACACTCTTACAACAACATTTGGGTCAGAAAGCCAAAAGCTGATAGCACCTCAGGTAACAGCAGCAAGTGGGCTTAAGATATGGAGAACATCGAAGGGATAACATCACCAACCAGGCCACTGACAACTTATGTCAGGTATCCAAATTAGAAAACAATAAATACATGAAGAATAACAGCCCTGGTTAGGAGGAAGTGACACATCCATGAATATCCAACACTGTAAAAGGCTGAGCCCAAGGAGGAAGCACTATGCACGGAAGTCAGACCACCAGCCAAGACCTACACCCCTTGACCAGTTGCAGTGCCCTGTTCAGAGTCCATGGCATCAGTCCCAGCTTGACAAGAGGAGAAGACAACTTGTCTGATGTAATTCTGTATTCTTCACAGAATGGGTGAGAGGGTCATAAAACAGAAACCCTAAAACAGTTTGGGGGTGGACCTAGGGTAAGGGCCAAACTCCCACCCAGTCATTCACATACTCCCCCTCCTAAACAGAAGGGGGGGAGAAAATAGATCGAAAAGCTCAGGGGTCACTTACTGATTACCATTACAGGCAAAACAGACTCAACTTGGGGAAAAGTAATTTAATGTATTGACAATTAAAATAGATCTGGATGGTGAGAAACAAAGACAAAAACTGAAACACTACCTTCCCACGACCCCCTTCTTTTTCTCAGGCTCAACTTCACTCCTGCATTCCCAATTTCTTTACCAAACCCTGACAAGTGATACAGGGTGGATGGGAAATGAAGAAAGTAAATCAAAAATCAGTGTGCAGTGCTGTATTTAAGAAATTACAATGTTTTTAACTGTGCTCAAAAAGGCATATTAATGCTATGCTGTCATGCAGGTTTTGGGGGGTTTGGGGTGGGGTTTGTTTGGTTTTTCTTTACTATTTTACCAGTTAACTTATCTTTTACTATATTCTTCAATGAAATAATCTATGTATAAACACAAAGCACAAAAACCTTGCTACCAGCGAAATAGTATTATTCAAGATGGACAGCTCTTTTGTATCATCTAGCAAGAGGTAGTTTTCTGCCATGTAAGGCTCAATACCTTTTCTTTTCAGAAAGAGGCACTCCAGCTCTAACCCTGCCATCCACTGCCATTTCAGCTGTTCGTCACTGGATGTCAAATCTGGAAAGTACTCCAGATGAAAAAGGTAAAGCATCCATGGACTGTATACCTGAACAAACACAGGATTCTAGTAACTTAGTTTGTCTGAGAGAGTTTGAAACTTAGATAAAGACAAAGATAATGGTCTTCACCAACCACATTTGGGAGATCATAGTGGAGCAAGCAATGTAAAAGTATGCATCCTGCAAGTGGTATAAATGCACCTCCTTCCCTGCAACACAGACCAGATTGTCCTCCCAAATGTAAGCTGTAAATATGAAAGTTCAGTTTCCACAAGACCAGGGTTAGAAACCAGTCCCCCTTTATTTTTAGCACAAAGTGATGTTGTAGGAGGATTTGCCTTGCTCTTGAGCTGGCAATCTTTAAAGCACTTTTCAACAGAGTGAACTAACCTCCTGTTGGATCAAGATGTTCCAAGAACAATGTCACTGTGGTAATACAACTGGGTAGTAAGACATGCCAACCTTGCACCAAACAACAGAGAGATCAAAAGCAACAGAAGATGCAAGGAAAGTCAGAGAATTCCATCAGGGCCTCTGGGTAAAAACAGACAGGTGATGAAATACAANTCAAGTCTAGAGACAACAAAATTTAAAAAAACAAGATATTCTTCATAAAACATAATTGTTTAACTCAAATATTACATTTCAAAAACCTTGTAAATGATCATGTAAGACATCTGAAAGTCTTCTTAACTTAAAAAACAGCAAAGATATTTAAAATAGCATCTTAAATTTCTGCATACTACCAAATACTCAGGAACAAGAATCTGCTAATTCCCACAACTATTTTCAATAAAAATGCAACTGTTTTTACATAGTCCTAATGGTTAACCAAATACACTTCAGAAACAACCCCTCAAAAATAAACAAACAAAAAACCCCACCCAAACAAACAAAAAAACCCCACCACCACACACACAAAAACGAGAGCTTTACATGACAGCCTATTATGATCAAAAGAAACTGGAATCTCTATCAAAAACCCATGAACTTGAAGTTGTTTTGAGATATTCTTTTTGTGGCTTTAATCTTCCTTACATGTTCCAGGACTTTTTAATAACTTAATTTATATAAAGAAGCCTGGGTAAGTCCTTACCTTTTTGAGTCCTCAGGACTAAGTACTAAAAAGGTATAATAAGCAAATAGAAATTTAAACCATTCTTACCACTCACCTTGTTCATTAGTCAGGCAAATCTTGTTTTAGGAATAACACATTCAGAACTTCACCATTCAAACACTGAATGAATCTGTCTCGTCCACAATGAATGTCTGACCACAGTAGTGATATACATCCCCAACTTCAACTAAATTAACAGTAAATTCAGTGACTACACCGACAGGTGTCTTTCATTTCCCATAGCATATGCTTTTGATTCAAGTTTCACATAATGAAAAAATGGCTGGTAATACACATTTTAAATATATATAATTTACACCATTATTTTAGTTAGTGATTGCAAGCATTTAAATGTACTGTAAAGTACATCAAAAAACAGCGATGAACTTTTTTTGTAAGCAAAAAAAAAAGTATTAGGACTAGCTTGCAAAATTTTGAATACCTTCACTTTAACTCATACAATGCAGTTCTAGGGTTGGTTTAGAATCACTTTGTATGCCAAAGACCTTTCACTTCATCTTGCAGATAAATAAAATTTCTCCTTCTAATAACAAATAATTAAGTAAGCATACCTGACACTGCCCTTCTTCAGGAAAGACTTGCAGTTTCATGGGTCTATCGTCAGCAGGAGGCATGAAAAAATCCTTTCAAGTGCTCAAAGTATCTCCAGATATCTGTTTTTTAAAAACAGATGTCTGTTTCTAAACAGATGCCCCCTGTGGGGCCTTCGTATCTAATACTGCATAACTGGATCATAACAGAGTTGATTAAACTATATTTTCAATTCAATGCAGTACACAAGTATATACAGCACACTGCTATTTCTGACTCAAACTTGACAAACAAGGTTTATAAATGCAAGTCGCTAATCAAAAAATACAGGAAAGATACCTTTTATCAGTAAGGTATCACTACCATCTTATGGTTAGGATCTATAAGTCAGTTCTCTACTACTGAGGACATACTACTCATTACTTTTAATACTTCGAGAAAGGCTTGCAAACTGCAGGAGGAAACTGTCATAGGATGAAAAAAGCAAAACTGAGCTATCGAAGAAGTGCTGCTTACAAATTATGTCAGAAAGTGTGTTAAATATTTTTCAAGGCTATTTTATTGCTTTATCTTGCCACAAGAGCAGACAACTGCAGAAGCAGATAAACATAATCCAAACTGATGTATTTTGTTACTCAAGTGTATTGGGTTTGTGTGGCAAGGTTCTGGTACCAGGGAGGCTATGGGAGTGGCTTCTGTGAGAAGTTGCTAGAACCTTCCCCCATGTCCAGTAAAGCCAATGCCAGCTGCCTCCAAGATGGACCTGCCGCTGGCCAAGGCTGAGCCCATCAGCAACAGTTGTAGTGCCTCTGGGATAAGATATTTAAGAAGGAGGAAGGAGGGTGGACCTGTGCAATGGCAGCTGGAGGAGTGAGAATATGTGAGAGGAACAACCCTGCAGACACCAAGGTCTGTGAAGAAGGAAGCGGGAGGAGGTGCTCCAGGCACCAGAGATTCCCCTGCAGCCCCTGGTGAAGACCATGGTGAGGTCCTCCTGCAGCCCATGGAGGCTAATGGTGGAGCAGATATCCACCTGCAACCTGGAGGACCCCACACTGGAGCAGGTGGATGCCCCTGAAGGAGGCTGTGACCCCGTGGGAAGCCCATGCTGGAGCAGGCTCCTGGCAGGACCTGTGGACCCGTGGAAATAGAGGAGCCCACGCTGAAGCAGGTTTGTTGGCAGGACTTGTGACCCCATGGGGGACCCACGCTGGAGCAGTCTGCTCCTGAAGGACTGCACCCCGTGGAAGGGACCCACGGGAGCAGTTTGTGAAGAACTGCAGCCTGTGGGAGGGACCCCATGCTGGAGCAGGGGAAGAGTGTGAGGAGGCCTCCCCCTGAGGAGGAAAGAACAGCAGAGACTATGTGTGATGAACTGATCACAACCCCCATTCCCTGTCCCCCTGCGCCGCTCAAGGGGAGGAGGTAGAGAAATCAGGAGTGAAGCTGAGCCTGGGAAGAAGGGAGGGGGGAAGGCTTTTTGAGATTTGATTTTTATTTCTCATTACCTTACTCTGATTTTGACTGGTAATAAAATTAAACTGATTTTCCTGAAGTCATCTGTTTTGCCTCTGAAGGTAACTGCTGAGCGATCACCCTGTCCTTATCTCAACCCACGAGCCATGCATTCCATTTTCTCTTCCCTGTCCAAATGAGGAGGGCAGCAATAGAGCGGCTTTGGTGAAAACCTGGTGTCCAGCCAGGGTCAACCCAACACATCAAGCCTCTACTTCTTCATTGGTTTACCAGCTAGAACATCAGCAGTAACAGGGTTTCAGCCCATTGCTGATGTGAGACAACCTGAATTTATATTGCTATTTAAATCAGGTAGACCTGAGCTGAATTAGAAGCAAATCTGAACTACGTTTGCACTATATTCAAGTTCACATGCAGTAAAGCCAGAATATGTATAATCATGTTCAGAATGTACTTGCCTCCATCATGTGTGCTAGATATGCACAGCCTTCACTAGAGATACCACCACAAATCCTAAGGATAAAATCATGATGTTAGCATGGAACTGCATCTGTTAATACCTTCATCCACTTCCTAGAGTTACCAGTCACAGCATGACATAACTCAGATATGGAGTTGAAGGTAAAAGAGCCACATGTAGCTAATTCTGTTATCTTTGCAGTAAGCTGCACAGTTACCACCTAAGCATAACTTCTATTTTTTTTCTTTTTAAGGCTGTGGCTCTACCAAGAGTAAGCAGTGTGGTTCATTTATTTATTTATTTATTTATTTATTTTTATTGTAGGTCTCTGTAATAGAGTTATGTTTTGTTTTTTTAAGCTTTCTGCAGAATTGGATTTGTTGCCAGGCAGGGAGCACACAACACAAGATAGATCTGACAATGAACAGAATTCAAACAGAACACAAGTCTGTGGGAAATAAGATTGTGATATTAACACTTTATGTGTAAACCGCCTTGAGTAAGCTGATTTTAAATCTTACTATTGGCCCCATGAAAGAAAAAAGATATGGTTTCACCTATAGATCTAGAGAAGGTGATAGAGTATTTATAACAGTAGACAGCTTAGTTAAAGACACAGGATATCAAACTCTGACTGCAGCAATGACTTGGAAAACTAAGGATGAGGAAGACCACTGCAAGAAGTAATCTGGCACCTTGGGTTTTCTCCTGTGTCTGCTGCTGAGAAGACATGGAAGCTACCTGAAGTGACTGAACACAGGAAAGTTAATAGAAAAGCCAAATAAATGAATATTAAGTGCATTCAAATGAAACTTCTAACATTGCTCTTGAGTACTATGTGAAGATAGTTATCTCATATTCCTGCATGCGTGTCCAGGTACACAACAAGAAACGGTAACCATACAGTATACAATCACTTTGAACACTTAAACATATGGTTGCATCCAAATATGTACAACCATATTGAATACCGAAACACATAACAGATCAGCTTTAATACTGAACTCTCTAAAAAAACCTAAAGAAATAAAGTTGGGGGTCATTCAGGGTGTTAAGGACACTTGAACTGAAGAGACACATTTAAGGTATGGATTGTAATGTGTTCAAGTGACCAGGCTTGACTGAAGTCAGCTTCCACTGGCATGGCTGCATTTGTGACTTGAACTGACCCATGACTCTTGAGCTTTTTGACAAGTTCGCTCTGCTCTACATTAAAAGATGAGACTGTACAAGACCCTTCTCCAGACTTATCTGTAAGGGAACATGTAGTTGACAGGGATGAGCCATCATCTCCCAGTTGCTGGTTCTGAAAGACATGGATGGACTTGCACTTGGTAATGAGGATTCCTGCTCCATCAAAACACCAAAACCAAAATCGGTGAGAAAGTAAAGCACCTCCAGAGAATATCTAGTCTTGAGAGATCTAGATAAGGAGCAAGATTTGTAAATTTCTTTCTCCCTTCAATAAAAACACACAGCTTCAGGCTATCCCAAGCTCTTACAAAACTTCACAGTTGCCAGCATGACCCAGTATAATATAGTTAAAATTTAAGACCTTTTGCAAACTCTGTAAGATCCTTTCCTTCTTCCCCCATGATGGGTTGAAGATAGGGGTCTGTCGAGGTCAGGTCAGTGGAAAAAAAAAAAAGTCTCAGAACTACGGGTATGAATGTTATGCCCTCTCCATGTAAAGTTTTAGACATAACCTTGTAATATTAGCTAAAACTTGAAATAAGTCTTTTCTGTAAGAAACCTAACATAGCTGTGCTGACAAGAATAAAAATCTGGGACTGGAAACAGTACCACTGCAACTCCAGAGCATCAGGAATAGTCTGCACACTTCATCCAATATTGAGTGCAGGACATCCCTCTGAATATCCAACTGGTAAAATCTGCAGAGATCTGCCGAGTTCCAATAAGCTACATTTCCAAGAAAAATCAAAAACACACAGAGATCTTAAACCATTCAAAGAATGTCTAGAATACTAGTCAGATTAAGATTCATTAGATGTAATGAATATAACCATGTCAAGGCCAAAAACAAAGCTCAAAACACAGGATCACTCTTACAGCCAGATGTCCACTGATGATACACCTGCAGTATTTCAGGTTACAGAAGACTTGAGGGAACCTGAAAGGATTCTGAAGGGAAATGCCCATGTAATTATCTTAGAAAGCTGAAAAGACATGAAAACAAAAGCAGAGTTTTCAAAACAGATGAGTAGCTGGTCGATTAATAACACAGTTTTCCATTTTACGAAAAAGTCCAAATAGCATTATTTTTCAAGATCAGCATTAGCTGGTAAAAAAGTATCCTGAGAGAAAGAATCACTGATTTTCTAAAGATGATACAAAGCTTTTAACGTAGATTATTATAAAAAAAGGAATAACAAGTGCTCATTTACTAAGAATACAATGGCAGTAGGAACAAAATTAACTAAGGCACTAAGGAGAGAAAACAAGAACAGGAATAGCCCATAAAAATGAATGCTAAGCAGTCTCTGCAATAATTAAGGGAAAAACATAATTGCTCATTTATGTTGAGATATTTGGTTTAGTTGATGCTAAACCTTATGGAATGAAGTCTAATGACTCAAAGATTAGCCTATATAGTTATAACATCATGGACAAAACATAGTATTACCTCAGAGACTGAAAACTTCGACTGCACCAGGTGGTAACCACTACACCAGATTAAAAAACAGAATGAGCTACACATCACAAATACATAAAAGCCCAGTAACTGTGAATGACATATGCAAGCAGATTCATGAGGCTACTGTTAAGACATCATCAGAATTTTTAAGTGGTGATCATTTCTTAACTTTTGCTTATCAGCTTACGCTGACAGATACAGGGAAATTAATCCCAGAAGTAAAAATTAATGACATTTATTGAAACGCTTATTTGCATTTGGTGTTTACCAAGAGAATAAAATCAACCTCATTTACATACATTCCGCATTAGACCAAATACAACACATTTTTCTTTAGAATTAGGAACTCGATCCCATGTCTTCATCTCCTCCTTAAAGGAATACCGTTTCTATGCAGAAGGGTTGCATTTCAGGCACCATTTTCCTGCGTTACCTCGTTCCGCGCTCTTGCGGTGCCCTCTGATGGCCAAGGCCAGAAGGTGCAGCTATAACCTCTCAGGCCAATTAAGCATCCAAACACAATACATTGTAAGCATCATGGGTCAGGCAAGAACCATCAGAAAAATGCATTAACAATTTGATTATAAGTGAGACTAGATGCAATAGCAAGCCAGAATTTTCTCCCAAACCTCACCCCATTAACTCTGTGCTGACCAGAACCAAAACTGCCACCATAGCTTACAAAGATGGTCAGCTATTAAAACATGAATTTGATGAAGTTGCTCCAAACTCCACACTCAGTAGGCAAAACGTCCGATTAGACTGCATGAGATAAGATGTGGAGCTTCAGCAATCTGGAGAGAAGGCTGATACACAGCACTTAATTTTTAGTATTTTGTCTGGGTTTGTATCTGCTTTTCTGAAAGTGAAAGGCTTCCTGAATTCAAGCCCAACATAGAGAATGATGCTTTCACAGAGCTCACTTGTAAAAAGCTGAATAAAGACATCAGGAGAAAAAAAAAGAATCAGAAAAAGATTTTAAAAGCTAACTTAAAAATTGATAATTACCTAAATTTGCAATTTCCATATTTTGCATTTGGAATCCTGCAAATATAGAAAACTTTTAAGTCCAGTCATGCAGTCAATGAAGTATAATTGCTGTACCATTTCCAATAATATAATTAAACTCTGCGGTTTTAGTGTTTGCCAAGTGACAGGACACAGTAAACAAAAAAGGAAAATTACATATTTCCTTTTCAAATTTCTAGTAAATATTCAAATTAAATATAAATAAAATAGATCTTAAGTATTTTAGCTTCAAAGAACACTGCTACAAATTAGAGGCAATCATTTAATACAAATGCAAGTTAGCAATTTTTGCACTCCACATTTTCTGGCCACATTTACTGACAAAGTTTTTCAGGCATTTATGCCTTATAGAGATTATTCAAGAAAGCAAAGAACTACCAAATAGTCAAAAAGGATTGACTAAGGGGTCTACCAAGAAATCTTCTCTCATGCAGGTCCATGGAACCTGATGGAATGTACCTGAGGGTGCTGAAAGCGCTGGCATCATGAGCCTGCTCTCCATCATTGCCAAAAGGCCACTGCAATCAGGAGAAGCTCCTGATGACCAGAAGGCTAGCCTTGCACCCATCTTCTGATAGAGCAATAAGGATGACTCGAGAACAACAAGCCAGTCAGCCTCACTTCAGACCCTGGAAAAGTCACAGAGCAGGTCTTCTTGGAATGCACTTCTGAGCACACAGTGGAGGAGGTCATCAGCAATAGCCAGTATGGATTTACCAAGGCTAAATATTTTCTTTTTTATTATTTTATTTTTAACCAATCTGGCTGCCTTCTGAGACAAAATGAGTAGATCTGTGACTAAAGAGCAGTGGATGTCATCTACCTTGGCTTTAACGAGACTTTTGATACAGTGTTCTACAGTATCCCTGTATCTAAGCTGCAACTCTATAGTCCAGTCACCTACTAGATGGGTGAAAACCTGTTTTGATCACTGTAATGATCCTAACTGGAAGATCACTGTACACCAAGGTGCGAGGGATTCCCTTAAGAGTAAACCCGAGTAGGCACAGGCCTGGGCTGTTCTATACGGCATGTATAACTTGGCCTTCTGATGTTGTGCCACACATATTTTTCGGCTGCAGGACAAACTTAGGCAGCTAATTATAATGAAGCAGCCCATGGGCAACTCTCACCAGCAACTGCGCCACCTGCATGTCCTTATCTTCATATAAAAGTGCGGCAACAAACTTTCATGCGAACACGTAGAAACGATGAATAGAAAACCCTGAAGAGCTCAAAAGACCAAAATGGAGTAACCTTTCACAGACAGGATCTACATAGTGAGAGGTGCCCTGGTTGGCATCGCATTTGATGCCCCACAATTCTTGAGTTCCCAGAACCCAAAGGGAGTAAGGTTATCAGTATTATCCTCTCTTTATCATATTACCTCCAATAAATGGCATTTTAAACAGCACTTTACTGAGTCTGACTGCCTTTCTTACTGAGATCAAAACAAACCAGCAGCTCCTGATATAAAACAGTCATCAGGCTCAAAGAGTAGCACTTAATGTTTTGTACATTACCTGGAGGCCAGTTACAAGTGGAGTTCCTCAAGTGCCTATCCCGAGAGCTATGCTGTTTAATAACTTTACTAGTTACCTAGAGGAGACAAAATGCATCTTCACCAGGTTCATAAACACCAGCTCGGGGAAGGCAGTCAATGCACTGAAAAGCAGTGCTGCCATTCAGGGTGATCTAAACAGAGTGGAATTGAGCTAACAAGAACCTCATGAAATTCACCAAGCATAACCGAAAAGTCATGTACCAATGATAAAACAAATCTCTGCATTGGTACAAGATGGTGACCAACTCCTTGGGGAACAGCTCTTCTAGAAAACACCTTTAGATCTGGTAAACAGTAGGCCCAACTTTGCCAGTAAACAAAGGCAGAAAAACATAGAGGGTAGAATACTACTTAACTCGCCCCAATTTATCAACATCATTCTTGTACCAGGAGCCCCAAAACTGGACATAGTATTCTAGATCTGGTCTAATGAGTATCAAGTAAAGGGGGATCCCTTCTACTTACTGTATTGCTGTTCATACACCCCAAGATACTGTTGACCTTCTCTGCTGCCAGGGTGCTCTGCTGACTCATGTTGAGCCTACATTTTGCTTAGATGCGAGTTACACTAAATCCAAACTGTGATGCTTATACCACAAATTTAAGAAACAGGATCAGATAAATCTAAGTCATCTCATTCAACTCAGATACAAAATCCCATTGTGGCTGCTTTTGTCTCTATATGCTATTTAGGCAGCTGAAGGAACATGTGTCAGCAACCAGGGGACGTTCTTAGTGACTATGACTTAGATTTCAATAGTGCTACCCAACATTCAGAAGAAAACTAAGGAAAAAAGCTGGAGCAACCACTTGTTAGATGACAGCATGTTATCATCTGCTATACAAAGTAGTAAATTTCCATGGTGAACCATATCTTTAAAAAAAAAACCAAACACACCACCACACACAACACGCAAACACACAAGCAAAAGCCTCTTCTTTTCTATTCATGGGAGGTTTCTCTGTGACTTCTAGATACTGCTACAAAGGCAAAGGAGGTTATGAAAAACATAAAAGAAGTAGATGGATTTATTTTTTGCAAGTATCTCATATCCTTCTACTACTCATAATAGTATCCATACCTGAGGAAGAGGAAAGGCTTCTACCCGAAAGAAGCGCTCACTATGACCCTCATGTAGCTTCTGCACAGATACACTAGCAACGCTGGCAGAGCACCCTGTGCAGGGCAGGCCAGGAGCTTTCACTCTTCCCTACTCTGCAGCTACTTTTTAAGCCCTCCACAGTAGAGCACAGGTTTATGCTCCTGTATTGTCTGATGTTCTCTTCTTTGTATCAGTTGAATTGAGGTATCCGCCCCATCTGCTCATGAAACAATCCAACTCTTTCAAAAGCCACGTACTAGGCTGCGGACTTCACAAGAATTACCATTATCTTTGAACCATAATAAATTCCCCACAGTCACAGATCTAGCACACTGCTGCTTTCAAAGGCATGCAGCTTGGAAGAATTTTTTAGTATCGTCTCTCTAATTATTACTTCAATCACCTCTCTGCTCTCATTGCAGTCTCTACCAGCATTATCCTACACCGTAAGAAAAATACATAAATGGATAGAAGTGCCTAATAGTTTTCTACTAGGAAGTATACTGATAATGAAAATCAGGGGTTACTCCCCAGTCTAAATTTAGGCAAATGCACATCATCAGATGATCCACAACACTCACCTCTTTATTCCTCCCAAGACAGCTTCCAATCAGAAGTCCAGCTTGGACTTACAATTTAAAAGTGGTTACTCTAAAATAGGCTAGTTGTGCTATGAGTGATGACGTACTGTATAAGGGTGGAAAGAAAAAGTAATGACCAGCATCAGGATGTCTCCTCTCCAATGCCCTTTGTTTCTTACACAGAAGCATCAGAGAACATACCGAATTTAAAAGCAGATTAACCCCAAGACTTTCATTTGTTCAGTAAAAACAATCTAGAGAAACAATTTCAGTAAAGTCTAGAAGTGTGTTTCAAAGGAAATAGTGTAATTTGCCTTTGAAATTCTACTTATTAGAATATTAAAAAACAAAATATTATTGTATGTGACAGATAAGAGACTGATTTTAAATTTAAATGTACTCTAAACTAATTCATACCTCTTATTCTTTAGCCTACATCCTCTGTTACATTTCTTTTACTTATTTGTTCATGCAATATAAGACATCATCAACTTTTATTGAGAAACAGGTATTTGCTTTCTGTCACTTGAAGGCTATTATGAGAGGCTATTACGCTGCTAGCGTTCTACAATAGCGCCTGGGAGACTCAACTCTTCCAAAAATTACTTTAAAAGATTGTCATTTGGAATAAGAACCTATTAATAGTTTTATTCATTCGCTTTGACAACTGGTAGGATTCTTCCCACTTGTAAAGAAGGGATTCAACGTTTTCATGTACTCCAAAGAGTATTCTTCTGATTCACAGTTCAGTTTTAAAGGGGGGTGGGGTGGGTGGAATTTCCACATTTTTTAATTTATTNTGGTTGCTGATCGGGGTTAAACCACAACAATTGTCTATACATCAAAAGGATAGAGTTAAAAGAAACACAAATCCTTTGGAATTAACAAAGCTGGTAACAGAACAACCTTCACCTCATTTTGGCAGCATAACTAGGAAAACAACAGGGAAAACTCACAAGGTTTTCTATTACTTAAGAAGTTCTAAGCACTACATCCAAATGTAATCAATTTCTTCCATATGTACATATATAAAACAAAGGCTGTAGTCATTAATAAACCATGTCATTTTGCTTTACTCATGACAGATGATAATAAAAAACCTTTGCTTTCTGATATTTGTTCAAGACTACAGATTATTTAAATTAAACATCAATCCTTACAAATAGAAAAATACTCGTATTTACATAAAAAGGAATTTGTTTACATAAATACAGAAAAAAATTTTTAGCTAAAAAGATCTTTCACAAGCTACATGTAAATTGAAACTGTATATCTTCATTGGTCTGTTTTCCCCTGATATTTCATCTTATTTGCTGCCTTTCTACAACTCAGACTCTGAACAGCTAATTCAGTGTCCTTTCAAAATCTACAGAGCACATACAAGCTTTTACAAAATTTCACTTATACCTGGATTTTCCTGTGACCCTGGCTACTGAATAAATCCATCATCGCCTTTCAAAATCCATTTTTACTACAAAATATCTATATTACAGTACTTTTGTGCCTCCTCTCAGACAGATGAGGTATCATCAGACAGATGACATGATACAAAACATTTACATTTACATTACATACTTACATTTGACACGCTACCAAACACATATAACCCGTGTAGAATCTATGGAAAACCTCTCCTGGTTTTGTGTTTCACAGTAATAGAAGACCCAAGGAGTAACAAAAACCAGCCCAGGTAAGGCCATACAGACATGCCTACTAATGTAGAGATTATTGCTACCAGACCACTCCCTCCCTACACACCTCAAGAGAAAAGAAAGCCACTTCAGACAAAGACATTTCAGTTCATAGCAATGTCAAAGTGTTCCACATAAAGCTAGTGTCATCTTTCAGGACTCCAGTACTTCTAAGTCCAGGCAGGCTTGAAACACTGACAGATTACGGTCGACCTCTAAAGGTGGAACACAGCAGCATGGAAGAGGCCTCTCTTAAGGAAAGCTAACTCAGTAATGTTGCACACCCAGCTTTTGATTCATACCTTTCTTCAGGCTGAACAGATCCTATGAGATAACTGGATATGCAGATACAAAGTAGCACAACTCTCATGGCAATGCAAGGCTGGCCTCCTCAATAAGGGGTGGAAAATCATCTAGAAAGCATGCTCCCTAGCGAGAGGCAGCTTGTATCAGCAGGTCAGTATTTCCCTGTAGGTCACTAATTCGGAAATTTGGGAAAAAATAACAGAGGTGAACTATAAAATAACTGGAGATAATCCAGCAGGAGGTAAAATGAACAAACAAACCGAACCCCAAACAGCCAACCAAAAGCAGACTTTGAAAATCCATGTCAGGTACCCAAGAGAAACTTAACAAGGAAACAGTTAAAAAAAAGAAAACACACACAGCTGAGCATAAGACACCGATTAATCATTTTTAAAAATGGATCCCTGCAGTCAAGGTATTCAGGGATAAAGTAGTGCCCTCCTCAGGCAGGCAAGTTGCTGGCCACTAGGAAGAAAACAAGTGATGATCCAGTAGGAGCCTGGCAGCAGAGTACTGGCAATGCAGAGGCACCTGCGGCTCTCCTGGAGCCAAGTAATCATTCAAACATGGATCTGCTTCTTCACAACCCAGAGCTGCAAAATGAAGTCACAGCTGCGAAGGGAGTGGGCCAAGCAAGGTACTCCACTTGTAGGCCCACTACTGCTAGAGCCAAGTTTAACTACCCTAGCTCTGTATTTGCAGCCTAATTAAATCATGTTTCTAATATTCCAGGAAGACAGCACTCCAGCAATTTCAGTGACAGCCTGTACAGACTGCCCATAAGACACAGGTGTGTGTTTTTACTGGAAAAATTCTGCTTAACTATACTGCCTCTGAAACATACCATGCTTTCCTATTACCAGAAAAAAATATTCTGACAATCTTCATTTACAAGAACTACAAAAAAATGTCCACTTCCTCTTTAGCATAAATATGCAGATGAGCAATTAATTGCAGAAGAAATGCATTAACAGATGAACTTCCCTTTGAGAAATTGCAGTAAAATGGCAAGTCAAACAATAAGATCACCCAGAAATCAGCTGCAGCAACCGTGACAGTGACTAGCATTTCTACAAATACTCA
Source organism: Scopus umbretta (assembly GCA_013400535.1). Taxonomy (NCBI): domain Eukaryota; kingdom Metazoa; phylum Chordata; class Aves; order Pelecaniformes; family Scopidae; genus Scopus; species Scopus umbretta. The sequence continues at coordinate 38,997 of VZTL01068901.1, read as the reverse complement.
CTTCATCTATATTTAAAACAGTTTAAAAATAAATATTCGGTAAGTTCAAAAAGCATATTGCTACAGTTTTTCTTAAAAGAGTTCAAAACACTTGAGTTGTGTGATCAGTAAAATTAGTGGTTTATTTAAATTAGTCTTAGAGTAGAATTTCTTTTAAACATGTCTTGGCAAAGGCATTTCTGAGATGAGACTTGTGCATACTTTATTCTTACACTTGCTGCTTAAAGAAGTGCTCCAACCTCTGGAAAGATTCTATATATTAATTAATCAAGTGTCATCTGATACGACTGTCAGTTGTTCGATTTATTTCATGTCTGATTTTGAGCTACAGACAGTCGTTTCCCATTTTTCCTTCTATTGAAAAAAGGATTTAAGATTTAGTCCTTCCCCAATAGTCAGCCAACCTTTATCATTTGTAGGAATGGCAAAAACATGTTAACATCACATATGCAATATACATTCACTGGCTTAGGATACTGTAAAACTTTATGCCAGAGAATAGCCACTCTCCATATTTCATGAAGAAATGTATGAAAAAAAAAAAAAATCACATAGTTGGAAAGGCAGTTACCACAATTTTTAGTGATTCAACCTACTTCTTTTTGCCTGCTGCATAAACTTGCATTCAAAATTTTAAAATATATCCTCTTCCTATCCCTTCTACATTCTGTACTTTTCACAGCCTTTTTTTGCTGTTAACCCAAATTGTTAATTCAAACTGTAATCATAACTTAAGATACTACAGCTTAATGTAACTCTCAAACTTGCATGACTCCAGTTCCTTCCTGAATGCTTAATCTGATACCCACTGCTGTACCTGTTGCTTTCAACAGCTGCATGACCTACTGGTTTCATTGTGACTACTCACAACAGCAAGTCTGACAAGCATCTGTATTTGGTATGCTATAAAATCTTTATTATTTATCAACCAGGTAGAAATTTTTTTTATATCTGTAGAGCAGGTTTATAAAAACGTGCGATATGCTAGCCAGAATTTAACATCTAACTAGGGAGCATGAGAAGCAAGGGTTACAGACAATGGAGATAATGAAAAATCACCAAGGTGAATGCAGGTGCATTTACTCTTGCATTGTTCATGATTTTTCCATCATACAGAATTTTTTAGGATTACACTGCAAAGTTTTCAAAAAGTTTCTCTCCCTTTTACTTCCAAAATAGCTTTTAGAAAGGGAGCAAAGCAAGAAAAGAATCACTTTGAAAAGCAAATGCGAGGCAGGCACTCTAAAGTGTAAGGCAGAAATTGGGAGGGGGAACTCCCCAAACCCCCACATTTCTTTTGACACGCAACACTTGAGACTATCAGAAAGGACGAGCTGGACCAAGAAAAAGTCCAATTTTAAGAACTGGGCAAGGGCATGTACTCCACAGAGCTTTGAAATAGAAGAAATTTTAATTTGTCTAACAGAAGCAATGAAAGGAGTTACCAGAACGGTTAGACAAAGAGGCAAACAAGAATAAGTGCATTATTTATATTCTACAGGAACTGCAAATTTAGCATAAATACTTACAAAGTTTAAGTCATACACAATTTGAAAGTTAGGACAAGAGTGGCATGCTTTTTAGAAACGTTATAAAAGTGTAACTGTCAGGATTTGACCATGTTTCTTCAAAAGCATCAGTGAGGCAGCAATGCTGCTTTTCAACAACCATGAATTTAAGAATCCATTTATTAAGCCCAGTGAATAACTGTTGTGTTCTAAAAGCAACTACATCACTTAAAAGAACTGGTTTAGACAAAGCACATCTAAGATTTATGCTCCTTCACAGAATCCTGCAACACTGTAGGCTAGATTCAATATATTCATTTCAAGGGAAGTTTATGATTTACTGTACATGGCAGTGGTAGGTAAATTTTGTCTCTTGAACCACATGTAAAGCCAGTAAGTGGTTGAAACTTGGATCTCAGTAATGAACTTCTATTAATGTATAGACAGGTGGGAAATCCAAGTCCCCACTCTCACAGAAGGGATTCAGCTAGCATTATCGAGATATGTGAACCAAGTTTCCCCAGGAAACAACTGCACACACAAATCAGTCCCATTCCACAGTGAAACACCGGATGGCCGAGAAACACACTAGGTACATCTTCACCGGCAGTTTGAATGGCTCCCCGTGTCACTCGAGTCCTGCTCCATTGGCGGTCCACAGTAAACATCAGCTAGATCACTTAACTTCCAGAAACTTAACTACTTCTTTCCAAGAAAAAGCCAGAACACAGTTCACAAATAATTTGTCATTAACTCTGGTGTAAACCAACTCCAGACAGACACTACTACAGCTATCACTTAGCAACTGTCTATGGGTCACAGAAAGCCATAAGAAAATAATCAGGAGAAAACTGAAGTTTCTAACACAGTGTCATCCTGAAATACAGATTTCTGTTTACTTAGCAACTGCATATGCCATTACAGTTCTCTCTTACTGACTATAGCACATCATTCTCAAATTACTGTTACAAGCATGTTAATAAATTGTTGTCACATGACATTAAACGCATTTCCAGGTTATCGCATCTATCATATAACACAGAAATAAAATTTTACTTCCTGTTAATATATTCTATTCCAATAGTTTTTCTGAAACGTGGGGAACATCTCAACAGTTAAGCAAGCCTTCCACATGCTTCAAATCCTGTACATCTTGCTTTGTTAGTCTTACTATCACGAAACACCTATGTTGATTTGAAGATGGAAGTACTTCCATATAAATCAAACCCAACAGGGCCATGCAGAGACCACAGCAATTGTTTATGCTGCAAATTTAGTACTTAACAAAATCTTATACTTTGTAGTAGATGCAAGAAGCAGATGGAATAGAAAGACGAAATAGTGAATACAGTCAAATTTCATTTAGCCTCCTAGTAGTATCCGTAATTATGCTAGCAATCTACATAGTCTCTAAAAGAAGCACATGTATTTCAATTAGTAGAGGTGATAAAACACCGAGGAATGGATTTCAGAAAATAGCCAACAATGGGACAATTACGGGCCCATGGCAAAAAGAAGATCCACAAAGAAAAGTCCAGTGAGCTTCCCTGTCCTGCTCGTAACCATTCCACACACAGGCTTGAGTCCTCTCTGACACCCAAACATACGCTCGAAGTCACTTCCCTTGATTTCGCTTCTCCCACTCAAAATACCACCATTTTATCCAGTAGACCTGTGCCTTAGACAATGACCTTACAACATAACACTACTGAGAAACAAAGATGAGCTGCTTCTCTGCAAAACTCCCATGGCAAACTTTCATCTGAGAGATTCAGAGGACAAAGTCACAGTAATCACGTTTCACTCTGCACTGCCAAAGTTATTACCTTACTAACCTTGTATGTGCATATTATAAAAATCATCCATTTATGTTGCAGTGAATTACTTTAAGTTAACAATGGGAACACAACAGCTGAAATGAATTTCAAGTGACAAGACCATCATCAATCATACTTTCTCAACATTAATGCCACTACATAAAGCCTTCTGCTTCACTGCTTGAAAATGTAGGTGTTTTAGGAAGAAAAAGTTTTGTAGGTGGTGCCATGTATACTGATACTTTTCCCAAATTAGCAGTCTTTGAACATATATCATAAATCAACTGAAATAGCATATCTGACTAATATTTAATTTTAAAAGAACAATCATTATAAATATTTGCCAAGCTACAAGCAACTTGCTAGAAGCAACTTACTTGATCCACATTTCTAACAATTTCGAAGATTACATCCCAAGTAGAGAAAGGAATAAGCAAAAAAAAATACATAAAAATTAGAAAACATAAAAAATTAGAAATAAAAATTAGAAAACAACTTCCTTTTGAGGTAAGTCCTCAAAATCCAACAATTTGATTTGTAGAAATTTTACCAGATTACACAAGATCATACTGCAAAGTAAAAAAGTGTTGGTATTAAATTAAGAAACACGTGCTATCAAGATTGTACATATTAACATGGCAATCTTGATTTCTTGTGGTACCAGTTTCTGTTATTTTCAGTTAGTATTTTAATTTGCAGACGTTTAGATCCTATATGATGTTCTAATAAAGTATTTTCACAAAAGCAACTTTTTGCAGTAGAGTTATAATGCAAACACCAGCCAAGTTATTCCTTCAATTGCTAGGCTCAAGGTGGGAGAAAAAAGAGTCTGGATTTAAATACAAGTATGACAAATCTACTGAAAAACCACCATTAGACTATGAATGGAAAGTTCGGTTATGCTATCATCGATAATTGCAACTCTCTGTAAAACAAACTCTTCAAACCCACAATAAAAGCACTCACGTTACACAGAATATTTACACATTCTCAAGCATTTGCTTATAATTTTAAAATGTTCTGTTCAACAAGCACTAAAACTTTAGGACAAAACATTTTCTGAACGGTAACATTCGTTAAGAACGACGTAATGATTCAATCTAGTTGATGTAAGCACCTGACACTAATGGAGGCATCCCAGTCAGTCAGGTTTTTCAGTATCTATTATCCCCACCTCTGGAATTTATCCAAGAGCTGTTTCAGAGGAGGAGCCCAGAAAACACAGAAGCTAAGGTGACTGCATGAGCTGGAACCAGAGTGCTGAACCTCCTTTCCTCCAGTATCCAACCTCAGCAGATCTACAAGCCTAGAGACCAAAAATTAAAAGAACAGCCAAGGTTAACCCACCACAACCTACAGGCCAAAATCATCCCCAGGTGCTCGCTTAACACACCTCCTCAACCAGACAGGGGGGAAACAGGATGAGAAAGCTCCTGGATTGTGACAAAGACAAGGAGATTGCTTACCAGTTACCACTGCAGGCAAAACAGAATAGACTTGGGGAAAATTAATGTAATTTACTGCCAATGAAAATGGACTCAAGTAGTAAGAAACAGAGACAAACATTAAGACAACTCCTTTCCTCCTCTCTCTCCCAAGCTGAACTTTACTCCTTCACTCCAGATTCCTCCACCTCCTACCCTGAGGAGCGCAGGAGGTAGAGGGCAAGGGCAGCTACGAGTGCTCCATAACAGCTCCCCTCTGCGGCTCCTACCCACTCATATTTCCGCTGGCATTGCCTCTTTCCCATGGGCTGCAGTCCTTCAGGAAAAATGAAAAAAACTGCTTCAGTGTGGGCTCTCCACAGGCTGCAGTTCCTTCAGGAACTCTCCACCTGCTCCCAGTGCAGGTTCCTCATGGGTGCCATGAAGATCTGCTCCAGTGTCATGGAGCTGCTCCTCCAACCTTGGTGTTCTCTCTGCTGTTTCTCACTCCTTTTTGTTCCCTCCTCTCTGTTAGGCATTTTTGCCCTTTTCTAATTCTCTTTTCCCCCGAGGCACCACTGCCTCGGCTGCGGGGCTCCGCTGTGCCCTGTGGTGGGTTGGCTGGAGTCAGCTGGCACCGGCTGTGTCCGGCACGGGGCAGCCCCAGCCTCTCCTCACAGAGGCCGCCCTGCAGCCCCCACTGCTGACAGCACCTGGGCACCTGCACACAATACACAGGGTCAGTCAAGACTACTAGTGTTATTTTATGTGCTCAACCTAAAACCATAATCTCTATGTAAAGGATTATCTGATCACACGGGAAGAGTATTGGTATCAGACACTAAGTACTAAATCATAGAATCACAGAATTGTTAAGATTGGAAAAGACCTCTGAGATCATCTAGTCCAACCGTCGACCCAACAGCACCATGCCTACTAAACCATGTCCTGCAGTGTCACATCCACATGTTTTTTGAAC